>CM075975.1:3302192-3587192 GCA_038048745.1 Coluber constrictor foxii
CAGTCAGACAAACAGACAGATAGAGTGTAGATAGGGCAACGTGTCTCAGATTTATCAACTTTAAGATAAGTGGACTTCGACTCCGAGAATCCTGGGAGTTGAAGTCCACCCACTTCAAAGTTGCCAGGGTTGAGAAATAGTGACATGACGGTTAAATGAATGGCAGGTTCTTGAAAAGTCTGGGACATCTAAACAATATCCTTGCTTTTGTCTTTTATTTTTCCCAACCTTATCCAGGTTTCGGGTTTGCTCCCCAAATCCGGCATCCAGGGCCAGCCTGGGGGAGAGAACCTCATGGATCTTTCTTCTGAACCTCTCTTGGATGTCATTCCTCCCCCTCCTCCTTTTAAGGATAGAGACTCCAGCACCCAGAGCAGTCTTGCCTTGGCTGATTTGACCCTTGAAAGCAGCAAGCTGGCCTGCAGCTCGGAATTTGACCAAGCCAGATCGTTGGGGGACTTCGAGACCCATGGACCTCCTGTTGCCAAGAGCTACCTCCATCCGTCACCTCTCTCTGCTTGGAAGCCCACGAAATTCTGTGCTGAGTGTGCGAGTGTAACGGAGGAAGCGTACGGCAGGAAAGAGAGGGGGCTGGTCGGTTCTCCCCCAGCCCCCTCCTTTTTTTACCTGCAGGAGGGCTCGACACCCTCATCCACTGCTAGCCCTTTGCTAGACCCAGAACTGGGGGCCTTCCCCATGCTGCATCCATCTTACCTGTCTGGTCGTCCAGCGGTGAGCGAGCATCCGGCTGAACGGAGCAGATGGGGCCGCTCGGATCCCGCCGATATCTCCCGGAGTCCCGGCTTGGTGGAGAAGAAATTGAGACCCCGTCTGGAGCATCAGCCGAGACCGAAGATGCTGGACAGCTGTGGCTTGATCCCCAAGTCCTCAGAGCAAGAGGAGACTCCAGAGAAGGGGACTGTCTGGTCCAGACTCCATTGTGTAACCGTGCACGAAGAAGGGAGTGGCGAAGAGCTCTCGAGTCCTGGAGAGACGGACTCAGAGGGGAAGCTACGGCCCAGGCTTCAGCATAGGGGGGCTGTGCTCCCCCAGCTCAGCAAGGGGAGAGGAAGGAAGAGGCAGAATTTTGCCAATGTCCAAGACTCGACGTCGCTGTGAGAGGCAAGGTCACAGTCCCTCCGTGCCCCCCTCCAGCTAAGACCCCTGGCACTGCAGGTTGCATTGGTGTCAGGTTTCCAAGTAATACATCCGCTTCAATAAGAATTCCGAGGCAGGCATCTGTCTCAAAGAACATTTTATTGGGACATATCAAATTGGCACAGACTTGGTGGAAAACCGACTCTAAGTTCTCGCTGGTTTTACACCCGATTAAAACTAAAACGTTGTCACTTCTCCCCCACAGTCACATGGTCCAATCAACATGTAGTCCAGTTGCAAGATGGCCTCCGTCTCCACCTTTCGAACCCCTGTACCAACGTCCTTGATTCCCAGGGGAAAGAATTTTAATTAGGCTACGACACCCCAGCTATCTCTACACCCCACTCCCTCCTGGCCCCTTCGCTCCAGGTTGCGTCAGCCCTGAAGCAGTGAGAAGAAAAAATCTCCCTAAAGGTAAAGGTGAAAGTTCCCCTCGAACATGTGTGCCAGTCGTTCCTGACTCTAGGGGGCGGTGCTCATCTCTGTTTCAAAGCCGAAGAGCCAGCGCTGTCCGAAGACGTCTCCGTGGTCATGTGGCCGGCATGGCTCAACACCAAAAGCGCATGGAACGCTGTTCCCTTCCCACTAAAGGTGGTCCCTATTTTTCTACTTGCATTTTTTCTTTCGAACTGCTAGGTTGGCCGAAGCTGGGACAAGTCACGGGAGCTCACCCCGTTACGCGGCAGCACTAGGGATTCGAACCGCCGAACTGCCGACCTTTCGATCGACAAGCTCAGCGTCTTAAGCCGCTGAGCCACCGCATCCCTTAGAAACCTCCCTAGAGAACTGCAGAAAGGAAAATGGCCGCAGTTTGGCCAACTTCAGGGTTGACAAATGGTTGTGTTGCAATGACAAAATTGTGATGTGGTGGAATTTAGTGCAGAGTGGCAGGAGGAGGGGTGTGTGGGGGCGGTTTTGTCTTTCCCAAAGAGGAAAGAGGTGACGCCACTTGAAATGTCTGGTAGGGAGAAAGAGGGCCCGGTGGACCCTCCCTAGTAGTTCACAGGGTGTATCTATAGTTATGCAGATAAGTACTTTAGTCCGGCACCTTTGCTGTCTGTAGCAACAATAAAGAAATTATTCTGAACGAGTGCTGGTGTCGTTTTTGATTCTCTGCAAAGCGGTTCTCAAAGAGGCAGCTTTGCCAACCACTCGAACTCAGCTCTCCCTCGTCCCAGTCCAACACCCCTAACTTCAGTACTCTTAGTCCAGTGTAGTCCAGTACTTACAGCAGCTTGTTTAGTGACTCTTCGGAGTTACAAAGGCACTGAAAAAAGTGACTTACGACCGTTTTTCACACTTGGGACCATTCCCCAGGGTCGCGTGATCAAAATTCGGAGGCTTGGCCACCGATTCACATTTATGACGGTTGATCCCCTTTTGTGACCTTTTCACAAGCAAAGTCAACAGGGAAACGAGATTCACTTAACAAGCGTGGGACTAACTTCACAACTGCAGGGATTTGCTTGACGACGGGGGCCAACCTCCCTTCGCAAGTGTCTTGCTTAGCAATAGAAACGTTGGGCTCAGTTGTGGTCGTAAGGCGAGGACTATTGATTGAGAGCTATCAACCCATGGAACAGAAGTTGCCTTCGGAAGTTGTGGGAGCTTCATCCCTGGAGTCCGTCAAGAAGAGACTGGACTGCCATCTGTCAGAAATGGCGCAGGGTTTCCTGCTTTGGCGCGGGGTTGGACTAGATGATCTCCAAGGTCCCTTCCAACTCTGTTCATCTGTAAAGAACAGAAGTTGCCTCAGAAGTTGTGGGAGCTTCATCCTTGGAAGCTTTCAAGAAGAGACTAGACTGCAATTTGTCAGAAATGGTGTAGGGCTGTGATGGCGAACCTATGGCACGGGTGCCACAGGTGGCACGCGGAGCCATATCGCTGGGGACGCAAACTCAGCTCCGGCACACGTGTGCACCAGCCAGCTGATTTTCGGGCCTTCTGGGCCCACCAGAAGTCAGGAAATGCAGTGTTTCTGGCCTCCAGAGAGCCTCTGGCGGGTGGGGAAGGCCATTTTTGCCCTCCCCAGGTTCCTAGGAAGGCTCTGGAGCCTGGGGAGAGCAAAAAACGGGCCTACTGTGCCATCCCATGCCAAAAGCGGGGGGGGGGAGGACGGGGTGGCGGGGCACATAGAATTATGGATATGGGCATGTGTTCATGTGACCCCACCGTGCTTCCCCCCATTTTTGGCACGCAATGGCAAAAAGGTTAGCCATCACTGGTGTAGGGTCCCCTGCTTGGGTGGGATGCGGGTTGGATTAGATGACCTCCAAAGTCCCTTGCAACTCGCTTAATCTGTTATTATTCTGTTACTCAGAAGTTGTGGGAGCTTCATCCCTGGAGGCTTCCAAGAAGACACTAAACG
Organism: Coluber constrictor foxii; assembly: GCA_038048745.1. Taxonomy (NCBI): domain Eukaryota; kingdom Metazoa; phylum Chordata; class Lepidosauria; order Squamata; family Colubridae; genus Coluber; species Coluber constrictor. The sequence continues at coordinate 3,305,719 of CM075975.1, forward strand.
GCCCTCTGTCAGAAATGGTGTGGGGTCTCTTGCTTGGGGGTAGGTGGGGTTGGACTAGATGACCTCCAAGGTCCCTTCCAACCCTGTTAATCTGACTACCCGTAGCACACTCAGCCGCTAGGCGACCAATTCGACGTGGCTTTGGAGCACCAGAATGTCACTGGGAAAATTCTCCTCTTTCCGCCCGATTGGTCCAAGAACACCCCCCCCCCCATTCTCCTCTCCCAGAACCACGTAGGCCATTTCCTTGATCAGCCCATCCCGGACGACCAAAGGGCATGTCATCGTTGCAACACGCCTGTCTTTGCACGCCCCAGCACCGAGCAAGACCTGCCTGGAGCCAGGAGCTAAGAAAGGGGCTGCCAGGATCTCTTCCACAACCAGAAGCCCCTCTTCCTGGGCACCGGCAACCATGGCGAACTGGAAGAACATCCTGTGCTCTGTCTTTGGTGGGGCGGTGCTGTTGACGGCGGGGATCCTGCTGGGGCACTTCGCCATCCCCAAAGGGGCGCCTTCCCCCGACTGGGTCCGTAACATCACCCAGGATCTGGATCCGGTAATTCTGGAGGATTTCATGAACCAGGTGGAAGCTGCCAACATCCGAGAGAACCTCAAGTAAGCATTTGAGGGTGGGCAGGGGGGCCCTGTGGCCCTTGAGACACTCGTGTTTGTCTTTGAAAGTACTGGGCTAGAAATCAGGGGGTGGCGAGTTCAAGTCCTGCCTTAGGTATGAAAGGCCGCTAGGTGACTTTGGGCCAGTCCTTCTCTCTCAGTCCAATTTGACCTCGCAGGGGGGAGGGAAAATAGGAGAAGGAGGAATGGTTACCTTGAAGGAAGGAAGGAAGGAAGGAAGGAAGGAAGGAGGAAGGAAGGAAGGAAGGAAGGAAGGAAGGAAGGAAGGAAGGAAGGAAGGAAGGAAGGAAGGAAGAGGGGGCATGGAGGAAGGGAGGGAGGTACATGGGGAGGGAGGAAGAGAGGAAGGAAGGAAGGAAGAGGGAGAGATGGAGGGAGAAAGAAAGAAAGGGAAGGAGGAATGAAGAAAGGAGAGGAGAGGAAAGAAAGAGAAAGAAAGAAAGAAAGAAAGAAAGAAAGAAAGAAAGAAAGAAAGAAAGAAAGAAAGAAAGAAAGAAAGAAAGAAAGAGGGGGCATGGAGGAAGGGAGGGAGGTACATGGGGAGGGAGGGAGGAAGAGAGAGGAAGGAAGGTAGAAAGGAAGGAAGGAAGGAAGGAAGGAAGAGGGAGAGATGGAGGGAGAAAGAAAGAGGGAAGGAGGAATGAAGAAAGAGGAGAGGAAAGAAAGAGAGAGAGAGAGAAAGAAAAAGAGAAAGAAAGAAAGAAAGAAAGAGAAAAAGAAAGGCAGGCATGGAGGAAGGGACGGGGGAAGGAGGGAAAGAAAAAAGGGAGGAAGAAAGGAGGGAGGAAGGAAGGGGGAGAGAGGGAGGGAGAAAGAAGGAAAGAGAGGGAAGGAGGAATGAAGAAAGGAGAGGAAAGGAAGGAAAGAGAGAGAGAAAGAGAAAGAAAGAAAGATGGAAAGAAAGAAGGAAGGAAAGGCGGGCGGGTGGACATGGAGGAAGGGAGGGAGGGAAGGAGGGAAAGAAAGAAGGAAGGAAGAAAGGAGGAAGAAAGGAAGGAAGGGGGAGAGAGGGAGGGAGAAAGAAGGAAAGAGAGGGAAGGAGGAATGAGTAAAGGAAGAAAGGAAAGGAAAGGAAAAAGGAAAGGAAAGGTGAGGAAGGAAACTTCCTTTCATACTCCCAGAAACACCAGGGCTGGGGTTACATATTTTGTGTCTGCTAGTCAGTTGGATTCAGGATTAATCCAAGCTTGAAATCTGGCCGGCCGGCCTGCCTGAATCCAAAGTTTGAATGCTTCTTGCCTGCAGATCTTCAATCTCAGCGGCTTCGAATCAGTTTTGCTCAGAGAAGATCATGGATTAAGTCAGTCGCCTTCTTAAAATACCCAAATAGGATTCATCTTCTGAGAAAAAGTGATTTAATTGTTAACCAGGTTGCACATATTATAAAAAAAAACCAGCCTCTTTGATAAATGAACCACTCAAAGCATCATGCAGACTCTGAAATAGCCTTCTTCGGATCCCGGATTGTATGAATTGTGTTACGGTGTTGGCACTGCTGGGAACAGACTAAAATTCCCCAGTTTTTGTGTGTGTGTGTGTGTGGCTCTTGTAAATTCCTTGGAAATGATTTAGCCCAGTGATGGCGAACATTTTCCAGACCGAGTGCCCAAAGCAGAGGTGGGGTTTCAGCCGGTTCTGACCAGTTCTGGAGAACCGGTAGCGGAAATTTTGAGTAGTTCAGAGAACCGGTAGTAAAAATTCTGACTGGCCCCGCCCCCATCTACTCTCTGCCTCCCGAGTCCCAGCTGATTGGGAAGGAATGGGGATTTTGCAGTGACCTTCCCCTGGAGTGGGGTGGGAATGGAGATTTTACAACATCCTTCCTTGCCACGCCCACCAAGCCACGCCCACCAAGCCACACCCACAGAACGCACATGCGTGGCAGAGCTGAACTGGGGCGATATCTCGCGTGCCCTCAGCGAGGGCGCTATATGCCACCTCTAGCCCGCCTGCCATTGATTCGCCATCACTGATTTAGCTGAATGATATGGTAGTCCTTGGCTTACAATTATTCATTTAGCAACAGTTTGAAGTTACAATGGCAATGGCATGGCTGGCTGGGGAATTCTGGGAATTGAAATCCTTATATCTTCAAGCTGCCTAAATGGAGAAGCACTAATTTATACTATGAGGTAGATATTGTGATAAATGCAAGATGGCGTCCTCCTGGACAACTCCAAATATTTTGTACTAACAATCCCATCATCCCCTGCCACTGGCTATACTCTAAGCCTGAGGAGAGTGGTAGTCCGAAATATGTGGAGATTACCAGTCGGGTCAGCCTCAATTTAATAACAGAATAACCGAATAATAGAATAACAGAATAAGTAACAGAATGACAGAATAAAAAGAATAACAGAATAAAGAGAATAACAGAATAAAGAGAATAACAGAATACAAAACAGAATAAATAAAATAACAGAATACAAAATAACAGAATACAAAATAATAGAATACAAAATAACAGAATAAATAAAATAACAGAATAACAGAACATAAAATAACAGAATAAATCACAGAATAAAAAGAATAACAGAATAACAGAATATAGAGAATAACAGAATACAAAATAACAAGAGTAAATAAAATAACAGAATAACAGAATAAAGAGAATAACAGAATACAAAATAACAGAATACAAAATAACAGAATAAATAAAATAACGGAATAATAGAATACAAAATAATAGAATAAATAAAATAACAGAATAACAGAATACAAAATAACAGAATAAATAAAATAACAGAATAAAAAGAAAAACAGAATAACAGAATAAAGAGAATAACAGAATACAAAATAACAAAATAAAATAATAGAATAAAGAGAATAACAGAATAAATAAAATAACAGAATAAAAAGAATAGCCCTTTTCCTGCTTTTTCAATTCTCTGTTGAAAGAAGCAATTGTACAAAAAACCAAAACAAAACAAAACTCTGAAATGTGCTTCCAACATTCTGTCCTTCACACGTTAGGAAGCTGTCAGCCAAGCCGCACATGGCAACCACTAAGGGGGACCAAGATCTAGTCAAACTCCTCCTCCAACGCTGGAGAGACCCGAAATCTGGACTTGACAAGGCCATGGAAATGCAGTACGACGTCTTTCTGTCCTTCCCAGATCCAGAGAAACCCAACAGGGTGGCTGTGGGTGAGTATGGGGGGAAAGGACAAGGCGGTGTTGGGCAGAGAGTTTTGGGGATATCCTCCCCCCCCCCTGCTTGCAGCTTTTCTCCTTCCCATTAGGGAGGACTGCCTAAATTCCCCATTTGTGGGGTGTCTCCATCAGAGATGGTATTCAGCCAGTGTTGGGGTCCGCTGGCAGCCTGTGGAACTGGCAGCAGAGTCAGACAATGAGGAGGCTGGGGAGGAACATGGACCAGTCCTGGAGTCTGGGGAAGGATCAGATGAGGGCTCTGCGTCAGAGGCAGAGTTGGCACCAGGGCCATCTGGGAGTTGTGTGCTGACTCTGGAGCCTCCAGAGGCAGAGGAACAGAGGGAGCCTGTTCCCAGTGCACATCTGCACAGAGCTTCCAGAAGGCAAGAACAGTTAAGACAAAAGGGGCAACTCGGGAGTAAGGCTTGGAGATGATTGGCCCCTCCTATAAGACATACAGGAGGAGCAAAGGCATGTGAGCCTTTGCAGGAAGCAACTTTGTTCGTGCTGGTCGGATTAAATTCGGAAGCTCCGTTTTGACACTGTTCCGTGTGGCCTTGCAAAGCTCATTGGCAAGTAGGTCTTTGGCAGTGTGTCAAGGGAGATAAAGGTGGGTGTTTATCAACCTTATCCTAAAGGACTGTGGCAGACTTCTGTCGGGCTCTTTACAAACTCTTTGTGACTCATCACGGGCTGTGAATAAACAGAATTCACAGCCATTGAGATAAAAAGAGGGTTTTTGGGATGAATCGTGTGCTTTTTACGGGCTCAGGAAGCCTCGGTCAGAACAGCTGGTTCGGGCCGGTTCGGGCAAATCAGTAGCGGAGATCATGGGTGGCTGCCCACCTGCCCTGGCACGATGTCATCCTATTTAGGCACGTTTTTGAGGCCAGGCATGTGCGAAAGGTGCGTGTGTGAGCAAAGCCAAAGGTGCACACGTGTGCAAAGCGAGCGTGAACACACGTGGCAAACCGCTAAGTAACAAAACGTGAAACTCACCGCTGGTCTCCATGCAACACCACGCAAGATGAATGCCGATTAGCTGTGCTGGAAGGAAAAATCCATCCGTTTCAAGTCCAATCTGGGAATAAAACAAAATGGTGGCTGATTGGAAGGAAAGTTTAATGATGAGCACAACCAGACACACACAGACGAAGACGGCATGCAGTTCTGGGTCAGCTGAACAACTAGCTGGATGAGCGCCAGGATTTTTATACAGGTCCTGAAACGCTGCTGGGGTAGGAATGGGGAGCAGGGGTGAAATGCTCCTGGATCAGACCGGATCGCCCGATCCGGTAGCGAATTTCTCTGTGGTACGGCGATCCGGTAGTGATTGCTGCCCGGGTGTCCTTACTTCCTGATTTTAACCAGGAAGTAATGTTTTTTGCCTTCTGCGCATGCCCAGAAGGTGTTGCGCATGCACAGAAGGTGTGCTCGCAGTAAGGAAAGTAAGTAGATTTCACCCCTGGTGGGGAGGATTATGCAATGAAGGAAGCTTGTATTCTGAAAGGGTGCTGGGGCGATTCCTGTTGTTGCTAATGGCTTTCGTCCTGTGTTGGATGTTGAGTGAGGGGCTACTGTACGGATCCTGCCCTTCTACCTTTGTTAGCTGTCAAACTTTGCCAAAAGGAGTTTTGAAATCTCCTTGTTGTGGTCCGCCAGGAGTCCGCGGAGTTAGCAGCTGAGTCGGACAGTGAGGGGGCTGGGGAGGACCATGGACCAGTCCTGGAGTCTGGGGAAGGCCCAGACAAGGGCTCTGCGTCAGAGGCAGAGATGGGGCCAGGACCATCTGTGAGGAATGTGCGGACTCTGGAGCCTCCAGAGTTGGACAGCAGAGAGGCAGAGGAACAGGAGGAGCCTGTTCCTAATGCACGGATGCTCAGAGCTGCCAGAAGGCAAGAGCAGCTAAAGCAAAAGGGACGACTTGGGAGTAAGGCCAGGAGATGATTGGCCCCTTCCATAAGGCTTAAAAGAGCAGCAAAGGCTCTTGAGCTCTTTGTAGGAAAGCAACGTTGCTAAATCTGTTCTCCCATCAGCGTCTCTTGTTTCTGAACTTCGTGGGGCTTTGCCAAGAAAGGCCTTTGGCAGGGTGCCAAAGAAGATAAAGGTTTGTGATAAACCCGAAGGACTTTTTCTGAAGGACTTTGTTTTGCAATTAATTTGGACTAAGCTGGGAATGAAGTAATTCTCAACTGTTATAATAAAATAGGTTTGTTTGGGACTAATTGTGTCCTGCAATGACAAAGCGAGGCTAGGTGACACCACTCCTGTCTTGAATGGGTTTCTACCTGCAGGGTTTGCTTTGCTTATGAACGGAGCCATCTAGATAGTTGGCTTCCTCTTTCAATAAATTGTTTCCTTAAGTGCTGGCATCTGCTGTGGGCTATTAAGAAAGACTTGGGGCCTGCTTTCTGCCTCTAAAAACATGTTTCTCCATTTCTTCGTTATAGGAAAATATAATATTATGTCTTTTTAAAGTATTTTCCAAAATATTTCATTCTTTGGGGGCGGGGGGCAGGGCGGGCTTCCTACAGCTGGATTGGAAAATGCTAAGCAGGTTTGGATCATGCAGGATCAAGTGGGGGGAGCGGGGGAGGGGGTCAGGTGCATGCGTGCCCATATCCATAATTCTATGCGTCCCGCCCCCATGCATGTGTGTGTCACACACACACACACACACACCATTCTTCCCCTGCTTTTGGCATGTGTTGACACGCTGGGCCTGGTACATTCTAATCATAATTGTAAGTCATTTTTTTCCCCAGCACCATTGCAACTCTGAAGAGTCTGCTTTAGAGCATGCCAGCTGGGGAATTCTGGGAGATGAAGTCTACAGATGTTAAAATTTCAAAACTTTAACCGACATTTCTTTCCTTTCCAGTGCATAACAACACTCAGCTGTTTGTGCCCAGAGAAACTGAGGAAAAACTCACGTCGGATCAAGGAGATCCAGATATAGTAAAGCCCTATGCAGCTTTCGGACCCCCAGGGACCGCCGAGGTATAAATCCTAAAAGGGTAACTCCACCCTTGCCTTTTTTATTCTTCTATCTCAGTGTCGCAAGCTCGGCCACCTGAAGATGGGTGGACTTCAACTCCCAGAATTCCTCATGCTTCCAACGTTCTCCATGGTGCCTGGAGGATTCTGGGAATTTAGCAGATTTAACAGATTAACAGAGTTGGAGGGGATCTTGTAGGTTGTGTAATCCAACCCCCCACCCAAGCAGGAGACCCTGCACCATTTCTGACAGGTGGCAGTCCAGTCTCTTCTTGAAAGCCTCCAGAGATGAAGCTCCCACAACTTCTGAAGGCAACTTCTCTTCCATGGGTTGATGGTTCTCATTGTCAGGAGATTCCTCCTTATTTCCAGGTTGAATCTCTCCTTGATCAGTTTCCATCCATTGTTCCTCCTCTGGCCTTCGGGTGCTTGGAGAATAGCTTGACCCCCTCCCTCCTCTCTGGGGCAGCCCCTAAAATATTGGAAGATGCTCTCCTGTCTCCCCTGGCCCTTCTCTTCACTAAACTAGCCAGGCCCAGTTCCTGCAACCATTCATCGTATGTTTTATCCAGTCCCCTCATCATCCTGGTTGCTATTCTCTGCACTCTTTCTAGAGTAGTGATGACTAATCTTTTCTGGACCGAGTGCCCAAAATGTGCATGCACCCAAACCCCCAAAATGCAGTGCGTGCCCAGCCCCCATGCATGTGCCCCACCCTCCCATGCATGGCAGAGACCCGAAAACCAGCGGGCTGGTGGGAAGGGCGCACACAGTGGTGGGATTCAGCCAGTTCGCACCACTTCGGGAGAATCGGTTGTTAACTTTCTGAGCAGTTTGGTGGCGCAGCAACTTAAAGTGGTGTTAAAGTGACATCAGCTGCCTGCAATTACTGTGAGTTCGAACCTCACCAGGCTCAAGGTTGACTCAGCCTTTCATCCTTTCAAGATAGGTAAAATGAGGACCCAGTTTGTGGGGGCAATAAGCTGACTTTGTATAAAATATACAAAAGTATGAAGGCTATTGCTTAATGCATTGTAACCCGCCCTGAGTCTCTGGAGAAGGGCGACATATAAATTAAATTTTAAAAAAATCCTGGTTGTTGGAAGAAATCATGAGGGCAGAGAACCGGTTGTTAAATTACTTGAATCCCACCACTGGGCACACGCATGCGCAGTGGAGCTGAACTGGGGTAACGGCTCGCGTGCCCTCAGAAAGGGTTCTGCGTGCCACCTCTGGCACATGTGCCATAGGTTCGCCATCACAGTTGTAGAGTCTCAACCTCTTTTTTTTATAGTGTGGTGACCAAAACGTATGAAATCTATTAACCCATCTTCAATGGGCTAATAGAATGGGGCAATCCCCTTTTATCTAATCTCTCATCTTTGTTATCGCATCTCGGGCTGGAATTTGCTCAGTTTTATGATCCAACCTGAGATAGCGTGTTCCTCTTCTAATTGCTGTTTAAATCAATAAATCAGCTTTATGGGTTGTTAAAATTATTGTTCAGCTCACTGGGTTTTTTTTAGAAGAGAACAAAGAAGGACAAACGCATCTTGAACTTTTTGCACACATCCTCCAGACATCTCGAATTTTTATTTAAGTGAGTGTGTTTGTTTGTTTGATCGATTGGCTTTCATTTTGTTTTTCCCTTTTAACACAAAAAACTTTTCCTTGAATATTTCACGCCAAGCAGGGGTGGGCTCCTGGGGGTTCGAGCTAAGATTCTGTGCAGTTTGGAGAATCCCCAAATCCCGGTTGAGCCCACCCACTCTGTCCCACCCCATTCCTCCCAGGAGTCCCCACGCGGCCCGTTTTGGATGCAGGTAAGTACAGGGCATGCACAGACGCTCAGGAAGGATGAAAAACAGGCCTACCAGAAGTTTGGGAAGTTCAGGCCCGTTTCCGGTCTCCAGAGGGCCTCCGGAGCCTGGGGAGGCCATTTTCGCCCTCCTGGAGGCTCAAGAAAAGCCTCTGGTGCCTGGGGAGGGCAAAAACCCCCTCCCGGAGCTACGTCCACCATGGCCACGCCCACCCAGCAGCCAGGCAGAGAACCCCTTGCAAATATTTTTTGAAGCCACCCCAACCCCAAGGGCCACAGATAGTTCATTCATTTAGTCACCATTCGAAGTTGCAACGGCTTTGGGGGAAAAAAAAGACTTATGACTGTTTTTCACACTTAGTGACTGTGGCAGACCGCGACGTAGATCAAAATTTGGACACTTAGCAACTTGGCTCATATTTACGATGGTTTGCAGTACCCCGGGGACACGCGATCCCCCCTTTTGAGACCTTCTGATGAGCAAAGTCAATGGGGAAGCCTGATTCGCTTAACAACGGCGTGCGCCTAACTTAACAACGCAGTGGTTCATTTAGCAACCGTGGCAAGCAAGGTTGTTAAGTGCAAAACTCACAAGTGTTTTGTCGCAGAAAAATAAAAGAGATGAATTTTGAAATCAGAAGAAGTTTTATTTTGGCCAAAAGGTTCAGATAGCTTAATATAAATTCTTAACATCTGAACAAAAGACCTTGTTTGAGACACGTATCTTTATAGTAACAAAAAAGAGGAAGTATCTTAGATCTGCCTTTTTAGCTAGTTCCCCTCCCCTATTGCTTTAGGCAGGAAGCTCCATGTGGGTTAGTTCTGCATTTTAACATAGTACCTCTGTGGTTTGACTTCTTGAACTCTCCAACTGTAGAAAGGGTATTAATTCTGTGGTTTAACTTTTTGAACCCAGCATTTGTCTCTTATATTTACTAGTTAAAGGGGCCCTTCAGAGATACTCTAGGCCCGTGATGGTGAACCTATGGCACGGGTGCCACAAATGGCACATGGAGCCATATCGGTCGGCATGTGAGCTCAGCTCTGGCATGCATGCGTGCGCCAGTCAGCTGATTTTCGGGCCTTCTGGGGGTGGGGGTGGGGAAGGCCGTTTGTGTCCTCCCCAGGCTCCTAGAAAGGCTCTGGAGCCTGGGGAGAGCAAAAAACGGGCCCACTGGGCCATTGCATGCCAAAAGCGTGGGGAGCACGGGGAAGGGCAGAGCGCCTAGAATTATGGATGTGGGCACACGTGCGTGTGACCCCACTGTGCTCCCCCCACTTTTGGCACGTGATGGCAAAAAGGTTAACCATCACTGCTCTAGGCTGACCCCGTATTATTTCACTCTTATATCCAATTTTATTTTATGTTCTACCTTAGTCTCACATAGTAACATAAATTTGGGCCCAATTGTGGTCGTAAATTGCCTGGCTAGGTGGCTCAGTGACTACGACGTTGAGCTTGTCAATCAGAAAGGTCGGCAGTTCGGCGGTTCGAATCCCTAGTACAGCCCTCCTGGCGTGAGCAAGGGGTTGGACTAGATTACCTCCGAGGTCCCTTCCAACTTTGTTACTGACTGCCTGTATTAGTGCCTTAAAATCAGGATAATGTCAATATATCAATAATAACATGGCTTCCTTGCCACTCCGTGGCGCTTGATTGTCTTCCAGGGGAAACTGGTCTATGCTAACCAAGGAAAAACGAGTGATTATGAATTCCTTCTTAGTCAAAATATCGAGCTCAACGGCACCATTGCCATCACTCGCTACGGAGGAGCCGGCAGAGTTGCGAAGGTAATCTTGTAACGGAGGGAAGATGTTTTCCTCCTGCAATGACAGATGTTTATAGGATGGTCTTCAATGCACAAGACCAGAACTTCAAAAATCTAAGTTCATTCATTTTAAAGGATAAATCAGTATTTCCTAATCTGGACCACTTTAAAGATGGGTGGACTTCCACTCCCAGAATTCCCTAGCCAGCAGCATGCTGGCTAGGGAATTCTGGGAGTGGAAGTCCACCCATCTTAAAGTGCTCCATGTTGAGAAACCAAACCAAATTGGTTAAGCTAACTTACTGGAGAGGCTGTCAATAAACTAATCCACATAAATCAGGTTTTCCCAACATTTGATGGCTACAGATGCAAAAAAGGCCCTGTGATCACGGTTAACCACTGAACAATATAATATAATATAATATAATATAATATAATATAATATAATATAATATAATATAATATAATATAATATAATATAATATAATATAATATAATATAATATAATATAATATAATATAATATAATATAATATAATATAATATAATATAATATAATATAATATAATATAATATATAATCCATAGCTATATAATTATATTAGATATTTTATTCCCTATTTTAATTTTATAGTGTATTTTCCTTCTTAACTTTGATTTATCTTTGACCTCATAAGTATTAGTGGATTTATTGAAATTGCTGCAATTTTCCTTGGCTGTATTTTATGCTGAGCTATCATTGAAATAAAACTGGGGTGGATGGATGTTTTAAAATATTTGGGTTCTAATAAATGGTAATGATTGACCAAAATTGGCTATAGCTGTTCCTATAAGGTTAATGAATAAACAGTTGGGGGGAAAAAAAGCCACCAGGGATTATTTCAAAATATGATCATAGAAACGAGATTATTGCTGTGTACTTCCCACAGAGATGGGGAGATACAGCTGGTGATGTTGACAGATTTTGCTTGGATGGATAAATTGACTTCTTTGATTGGAGAAATCAACATTTCTTGCTGAGCACAAACCTCTGATGGACTTTTTTGTGCGTGTAAAGTTCAAGTTCCTTGATCACTTACTTTTTTCAGTTAACTGGGCTGGCCTGATTTTATGTTGATTTTAAAGTTTGATACTGATTTTTAATTGAAATGTTTTAAATTATGGGCCAAATTTATTCAATTACTTTTAGAATTATTTTAACTTTTGTGTACAAATGTTTTTACTCTGGCTGTTCACCGCCCTGAGTCCGAAAGGAGAAAGGCGGTATATAAATCTAATAAAAGATAAAGATAAAGAAAAAGATCATTAAACCTAAAAGAAAAGTCTCTGGTTTGATTTTTATACAGGTAGTCCTCGACTTACAACAGTTCATTTAGTGACTATTTGAACTGCGAAAAGGGACTTGTGTGCCCGTTTTTCACACTTACAATCATGGCGGCATCCCCACAGTCATATGACCAAAATTCAGACGCTTGGCAATTCACTCAGATTTATGACGGTTGCCATAAGGTCCTGAGGTAATTTTTGCGACCTTCTGACGAGCGAAGTCAAGGGGGAAAGCCAGATTCACTTAACAACTGTGTTACTCACTTAACAAATGCAGTGGTTCGCTTAACAACAGTGGCGAGAAAGATTCTAAAATGGAGCAAAACTTACCTCATAACTGTCTTGCTTAACCGACAGAAATTTTGGGTTAAATTATGGTTGTAAATCAAGGATCTTACCCAAGGGTGAATCTATTTACCTTCCCTACCAGTTCGGAAGCACGTGCTCTGTCTGCCATGTCCGATTTTTTCAAGTTACGATGTCCGGGCGGATAGGTGAAGCCTCGTGCTGCTGCCGCTACCTGTTTGCTGAATCACGCGCTGCTGCCGCTACCTGTTCGCCGAACCACGTGCTGCTGGTGCTACCAGCTTGCGCGAACCGGACAGAACCGGCAGGATTTTACCACTGATCTTATCCCAGTCTTCCTTTGCTTTGTCACAAGTCTGTCGAAGATGCTTAAATGGAATTAAACCCTGATTTGATGGATTTCCCTTTCTATCTCCAGGCGATCAACGGGGCAAAATTTGGCGTCATTGGTGTGGTGGTGTACACAGATCCCGCAGACATCAACGACGGGAAATCTTCACCCAAGGAGACCTATCCTAATTCGTGGTACATGCCCCGCTCCGGCGTAGAGAGAGGCTCTTTCAAAACTGGTTTCGGAGATCTTCTGACGCCCTATTTTCCGGCCAAAAGTAAGAGGAGGCATAAAGAGGGTCTCTTTGGATGTCAGATGATGGGCTTTGAACCCTCTCCTCTTAGTGGACAGCCAGCTATATATGAGTCAACAGTGTGCGGCGGCAGCCAAAAAAGCCAGTGCAATTCTAAATTGTATTAACAGAGGGATACAATCAACATCAAGTGATGGTACTAATAGCACTCTATAAAGCCTTAGTGAGGCCACACCTAGAGTCCTGCATCCAGTTTTGGTCACCACACTTTAAAAAAGAGGTTGAGACTCTAGAAAAAGTGCAGAGAAGAGCAACCAAGAGGATTAGGAGGCTAAAACAGATGATGAACGGTTGCAGGAACTGGGCCTGGCTAGTCTAGAGAAGGACCAGGGGAGACAGGAGAGCATCTTCCAATATTTGAGGGGCTGCCCCAGAGAGGAGGAAGGGGGTCCAGCTATTCTCCAAAGCCCCTGAAGGCCAGACATGGAATAATGGATGGAAACTAATCAAGGAGAGAAGCAACCTAGAACTAAGGAGAAATTTTCAGACAGTGAGAACAATTAATCAGTGGAACAAGTTGCCTCCAGAAGTTGTGAAAGCTCCAACACTGGAAGTTTTAAAGAAGAGGTTGGATAACCATTTGTCTGAAGTGGTGTAGGGTTTCCTGCCTAGGCAGGGGGTTGGACTAGATGACCTCTAAGGTCCCTTTCAACTCTGGTATTCTATTCTATTCTATTCTATTCTATTCTATTCTATTCTATTCTATTCCTATTGTTTATTCTGTTCTGTTCTGTTCTGTTCTGTTCTCTTCTATTCCTATTGTTTCTCTATTCTATTCTATTCTGTTCTATTCTATTCTGTTCTGTTCTGTTCTGTTCTGTTCTGTTCTATTCTATTCCTATTGTTTCTCTGTTCTGTTCTGTTCTGTTCTGTTCTGTTCTGTTCTCTTCTCTTCTCTTCTCTTCTCTTCTCTTCTCTTCTCTTCTCTTCTCTTCTCTTCTATTCTATTCTATTCTATTCTATTCTATTCTATTCCTATTGTTTCTCTATTCTATTCTATTCTATTCTGTTCTGTTCTGTTCTGTTCTGTTCTGTTCTATTCTATTCTATTCTATTCTATTCTATTCTATTCTATTCTATTCTATTCTATTCCTATTGTTTCTCTGTTCTGTTCTGTTCTGTTCTCTTCTGTTCTTTTCTCTTCTCTTCTCTTCTCTTCTCTTCTCTTCTCTTCTCTTCTCTTCTCTTCTCTTCTCTTCTATTCCTATTGTTTCTCTATTCTATTCTATTCTATTCTATTCTATTCTATTCTATTCTATTCTATTCTATTCTATTCTATTCTATTCTATTCTATTCTATTCTATTCTATTCTATTCTATTCTATTCCTATTGTTTCTCTGTTCTGTTCTGTTCTGTTCTGTTCTGTTCTGTTCTGTTCTGTTCTCTTCTATTCCTATTCTATTCTATTCTATTCTATTCTATTCTATTCTATTCTATTCTATTCTATTCTATTCTATTCTATTCTATTCTATTCTATTCTATTCTATTCTATTCGGCGCTGTTTGCTGTCTGCTCCCCAGCAGTTCTTTAATCTTTTCCTGAACCTCAGTTCTTGCTGGGTTCCCAAACACCCCCAATTTTCTTCCCGTTTATCTTCTGTTCCACTTTCTCCTTTTGATATTTAGATTTCACCTACCGGATTGCAGAGGATCAGATCACTGGGCTTTCCACAATCCCGGTCCAACCCATCGGCTTTGAGGATGCCAAGGAGCTGATCTGGTGGGTATCAAATCAAATTACACAGAATAGGCAGAGCCCGGATGGGTTATATCAGGCTGTCTCCAAACTCGACCACTTTAAGACGTGTGGACTTCAACTCCCAGAATGTTGGTCACCAGAGTATAAAAAAGATGTTGAGACTCTAGAAAAAGTGCAGAGAAGAGCAAGCAGGATGATGAGGGGCCTGGAGGATAAAACATATGAAGAACGGTTGCTGGAATTGGATATTTCTAGTTTAATGAAAAGAAGGACTAGGGGAAACATGATAGCAGGGTTCCAGGATCTCAGGGGCTGCCACAAAGAAGAGGGAGTCAAGCTATTCTCCAAAGCACCTCAGGACAGAACAAGAAGCAACGGATGGAAACTCATCAAGGAGAGAAGCAATCTGGAATTAAGGAAAAACTTCCTGACAGTGAGGACAATTAACCAGTGGAACAACTTGTCTCCAGAAGTTGTGAATGTCCCAACACTGGAAATTTTTAAGAAGATGTTGGATAATCATTTGTCTTGAATGAAATAGGGTTTCCTGCTTGAAAAGGGGGTTGGGCTAGAAGGCCTCCAAGGTTTATTTCAATCTTGTTCTATTATGTTGTATGTTCTAAGACGAAAACATACAGACCCATGGTGATTTCTGGATATTTTTCCCCTTGGTGAATTAATCCAGCTTTTGTGGTTTCTTTGTATCTTGGTTTGCAGTAACCTTGATGGACCCAAAGCAGGGAAGGACTGGCAAGGGGCCTTGGGCTGTGATTACCACCTTGGACCCGGATTCCGAGAAAACGGGCGCTTTCCTAACACCAGGTAGTTACACCTACAAGAGGTTAAATGGGTGTGTGTCAAGCAGCTGGAATGGATAGACCAGGGGTCAGCAACCTGAGGCTCTGGAGCCGCATGTGGCTCTTTCACCCCTCTGCTGCGGCTCCCTGTCACTCAAAATCTGTGTCACAACTACCAATGTGTGACACCTGCCAGCACATGATTTATTGAGCTTTTCAACCCCCGGTAGGCCAACCATGGATAAATCCAAGAAAAGTTTCAGAAGAAAACAGAACATTTAATTCAACTACCCATGCTAGTTTTGTGGCCGCTCAAGAAATAGTCAGGCACGGGAAGGATTTTGTGGCTCCCGGTGTTTTCTTTTAGGTGGGAAATGGGTCCAAATGGCTCTTTGAGTGTTTAAGGTTGCAGACCCGTGGGATAGGGTGAGATATTGACTCATCCCAAATTAGTTGCAAATTATGTCCCATTGCAATTGATTAAACCCAGAATCTCTTTGCTTCCTAGCAATGTGCAGGTGAAGGTCTATAACAATAGACAGATCAAACCATCATCCAATGTCCTGGGGGTGATACGGGGAAGTGTAGAACCAGGTGAGCTATTATCCCGTCTTCTTTTCCTGTGCTTCCCTCAGGGGTGAAATCTACGTATCTTCCATACCAGTTCAGAAATGCACGCGTGCGCGTCACATGTGATTTTGGACCCTCTGCACATGCGCAGAGGGTCAAAAACAGTTTACTGCCTGGTTAAAACTAGGCAGTAACGATGTCCGGGTGGGTGGGCGGAGCCTTGTGCCGTCGCCGCTACCAGTTCGCTCGAACTGGTAGTATTTCACCCCCTCTTTGGGAGGATCCATTCTGGATCCTGGAAATGGCTTTCACCTCCAGGTTTTATTCTCTCAACATCATCAACTCAGCCTTCTGTCCTTCCGAGGTGGGTAAAATGAGGAGCCAGATTGTTGGGGGCAAGAGGCTGATTATGTTAACCGCTTAGAGAGGGCTGGAAAGCACTGTAAAGCGGCATATAAGTCTAAATGGTATTGCTCTTCCTTCCTTGCTTCCTTTCCTACCTCCTCCTCTGATTTCACCTTTCCTTCAGTGGTGAAATCCAAATTTTTTTACTACCGGTTCTGTGGGTGTGGCTTGGTGGGCACGGCAGGGAAGGATACTGCAAAATCTCCATTCCCTCCCCACTCCTGAGGCCAGCCAGAGGTGGTTTTTGCTCGTTCTCCGAACTGCTCAAAATTTCTGCTATTGGTTCTCTAGAACCTGTCAGAACCTGCTGGATTTCACCCCTGCTTTCTTTCCTTCCTTCCTTCCTTCCTTCCTTCCTTCCTTCCTTCCTTCCTTCCTTCCTTCCTTCCTTCCTTCCTTCCTTCCTAAAGGTTGACTCAACCTTCCATATTTCTGAGGAGGGTAAAATGAGGACCCAGATTGTTGGGGGCAAGAGGCTGACTCTGTAAACTGCTTAGAGAGGGATGGAAAGCACTGTGAAGCGGTATATATAAGTACTATTGCCCTTCCTTCCCTTCCTTCCTTCCTTCCTTCCTTCCTTCCTTCCTTCCTTCCTTCCTTCCCTCCCTCCCTCCCTCCCTCCCTCCCTCCCTCCCCAGTTGTCAGAATGCAGTATTGCAGGCTAACTCTGCCCACTGCCAGCAGTTCGATCACTGTGAAGTGGGATATCATATAAACCTTAAGTGCTATTGCTCTATGTATGTTCTTCCCATAATTCTCTCTTAGTTTACTCCACAGTTACTAGCTGTTTCCTCCTCCTTGTCCTCTTCTAGATCGGTATGTCCTGTATGGGAACCACCGGGACAGTTGGGTTCACGGAGCTATTGACCCCAGCAGTGGAACGGCAGTCATGCTTGAAATCACACGTATTTTGGGGAAGATGGTGAAGGAAGGTGAGTGTGCATGTGAGGGAGAAGGGTGGCTTAAAAAGGTAACAAATAGATAAATAAAATATGGAACAAATGTGAGGCCCTTTGGTAATTTGATTTTAGCGTGTAGTGTGAAAATGGAACAGAACAGAATAGAAAATACGGAATAAAATGGAGAGGAGAGGGGAGAGGAGAAGAGACAAGAAAGAAGAGGAAGAAGAGAAGGAAAACGAGAGGAGAGGAGAAGAGAAGCTAAGAGGGAAGGGAAAGAGAAGAGGAGAAGAAAGAGAAGGAAGAGAAGGAAAATGAGAAGAGGAGAGGAGAAGAGAAGCTAAGAGGGAAGGGAAAGAAGAGGAGAAGAGAGGAGAACGAAGAGAAGGAAGAGAAGGAAAATGAGAGGAGAAGGGTAGGGAATGGAAGGGAAGGGAAGGGAAGAGAAGGAAAATGAGAGGAGAGGAGAGGAGAAGAGAAGCTAAGAGGGAAGGGAAAGAGAAGAGGAGAGGGGAGGAGAACGAAGAGAAGGAAGAGAAGGAAAATGAGAAGAGAAGAGAAGAGAAGGAAAATGAGAAGGGAAGGGAAGAGGAGAGGAGAGGAGAGGAGAGGAGAGGAGAGGAGAGAAGAGAAGAGAAGAGAAGAGAAGAGAAGAGAAGAGAAGAGAAGAGAAGAGAAGGAAAATGAGAAGGGAAGGGAAGGGGAGAGGAGAGGAGAGGAGAGAAGGAAAATGAGAAGGGAAGGGAAGAGGAGAGGAGAGGAGAGGAGAGGAGAGGAGAGGAGAGGAGAGGAGAGGAGAGGAGAGGAGAGGAGAGAAGGAAGAGAAGGAAAATGAGAGGAGAAGGGTAGGGAAGGAAGGGAAGGAAAGGGAAGAGAAGGAAAATGAGAGGAGAGGAGAGGAGAAGCTAAGAGGGAAGGGAAAGAGAAGAGGGGAGGGGAGGAGAACGAAGAGAAGGAAGAGAAGGAAAATGAGAAGAGAAGAGAAGAGAAGAGAAGAGAAGAGAAGAGAAGAGAAGAGAAGAGAAGAGAAGGAAAATGAGAAGGGAAGGGAAGAGGAGAGGAGAGGAGAGGAGAGGAGAGGAGAGGAGAGGAGAGAAGAGAAGGAAGAGAAGGAAAATGAGAGGAGAGGAGAAGAGAAGAGAAGCTAAGAGGGAAGGGAAAGAGAAGAGGAGAGGGGAGGAGAACGAAGAGAAGGAAGAGAAGGAAAATGAGAAGAGAAGAGAAGAGAAGAGAAGAGAAGAGAAGAAAAGAGAAGAGAAGAGAAGAGAAGAGAAGAGAAGAGAAGAGAAGAGAAGGAAGAAACTACATGATGAAATACATGAAGAAATACAAGGCAGATAGGGAGGCTGGACTAGCGAGAATAAATGCTGGGTTTGCAAATATTTACAGGAAAGAGGTGCACCTCTCTGATAAAGCGACTCTGGAGGCTTTACAACCTCAAGATAAATATAAAACAATTAAAATTAAGAAAAGTTATATATATAAAAACCTGAAACCAAGGAGACAGACTTTTTTCATCTGAGAGGCGAAACGTCTTTGAAGGAAAAAAAACAAGGCAGTCCAGTTGCCCCTTGAAAAAGCACCTAATTGGGACGGGAATAGTAGTTTCTCGTCCTGAGCCGGTGATAGGTCAGGACTCTTGCTGGGATGTGGGTCTGGTGGTTATTCCCATGCTTGCACCTCTCACGAAGGGGTTGAGAATCCAGTGCTGTGAGTTGTCTTCCCATCTCTTCTCACGCAGGGAAATGGCGTCCGCGGAGAACCCTCATTTTTGGCAGCTGGGGTGCTGAAGAGTTCGGTCTCATTGGTTCGACAGAGTACACAGAGGTAAAAAAGAGCCGAGATGGATTGATAATTGTAGGGGGTAGGGAGAAAGAAAGAAAGAAAGAAAGAAAGAAAGAAAGAAAGAAAGAAAGAAAGAAAGAAAGAAAGAAAGAAAGAAAGAAAGAAAGAAAGAAAGAAAGGGGAGAGAAAGGAAGGAAGGAAGGAAGGAAGAAAGAAAGGAAGAAAGAAAGAAGAGGGAGAGGAAGGAAGGAAGGAAGGAAGGAAGAAAGAAAGAAGAGGGAGAGGAAGGAAGGAAGGAAGGAAGGAGGGAAGGAAGGAAGGAAGGAAGGAAGGAAGGAAGGAAGGAAGAAAGAAAGAAAGAAAGAAAGAAAGAAAGAAAGAAAGAAAGAAAGAAAGAAAGAAAGAAAGAAAGAGGCCTGAGTGGTGCAGCAGACTAATGCTACTGTTAAAGGTAGTATTTAGCTTCCAGCTGTCTGCAATTACTGTAAATTCGAATCTCACCAGGCTCAAGGTTGACTCAGCCTTCCATCCTTTCTAAGGTAAGTCAAATGAGGACCCAGTTTGTGGGGGCAATAAGCTGACTTTGTATAAATATACAAAAGTATGAAGGCTATTGCTTAATGCCTTGTAAACCATCCCGAGTCTCCGGAGAAGGGTGGCATATAAATCAAAATTTTAAAAAAATTAAAAAAAAAGAAGGAAGAGGGAGAGGAAGGAAGGAAGGAAGGAAGGAAGGAAGGAAGGAAGGAAGGAAGGAAGAAAGAGAGAGAGAGAAAGAAAGAAAGAAAGAAAGAAAGAAGAGGGAGAGAGGGAAAGGAAGGAAGGAAGGAAGAAAGAAAGAAAGAAAGAAGAGGGAGAGGAAAGAAGGAAGAAAGGAAGGAAAGTAGGAAACAAAGAAAGAAGAGGTGAAGGAAGGAAGGTAGGAAGAAAGAAAGAAAAGAAGAGGGGGAGAAAGGAAGGAAGGAAGGAAGGAAAAAAGGAAGAAGAGGGAAAAAAAGAAAAGAAAGAGAGAGAAAGAGAAAGAAAGAAGAGGGAGAGAAAGAAAAGAAGAAAAAGAAAGAAAGAAGGATGAGGGAGAGAAAGAGAAAGGGAGAGAGAGAGAGAGAGAAAGAAGAAGAAGAGAAAGAAAGTGTGAGAGATGGAAAGATGGAAGGAAGGAAGGAGAAAGAGAGAGAAAGAAAGAATGAAAGAAAAGATGAGGAAGAGGAAAGAAAGAAAGAGAGAGAGAAAGAGAAGGAAAGAGAGAGAGAGATTTTTATGGTAGTTGAAACATGTGGTAGGATTGGATCCAGAAACGATGGGAGAGAAATAAAGGATAATGTTAGATTATAATTATAGATGATGGTATAATTATGGTAATCAATAAGTACTGGAAATGTAAATTGGTATATAAGAATCTGTAAATAGTTTCTATTTTTACTTTTTGATTATTGGTGTATATAGACATGGATATTTTGGTGATGTTATACCGTGATAGAAAAACTATTATACATTTGATTTTGTTTTTTTTGAATTATAATAAAAATTTATTTAAAAAAAAAGAATTAGGGGAGTGGGCATGCCTGAGTGTGCCCCTCCCCCCGGTGCTCCACACGCTTTTTTCACGCAATGGCAAAAAAGTTAGCCATCCCTGGCTTAGCCTGTGATTCAGTGAGTCCCGCAAATCGTGGAAATTTGGTTTTTAATTTATGACACGCGGTTCAATAAACTGTGAATTAACCATGAATCTTTCTGTCGGGCGCGTGCAATGAAATGGCAGAATTCTGGATGTGCCATCAACACGAAAAAAATTCTTGGTGGTGTTTATCTCCTGGATTTCCTAATTCAGAAAAGAAATTAAGACCTATAGTTTTTTTTAAAAAAATGTTTTATAATGACTCCTTATTATGCTATGCATCAATTATACGTTTGGATTGCGGTGCCGTTTTGCTCTTGACTTACGACCACAATTTGATCGTGGGAAATGCTGCGATGGTTGTAAGTGTGAGGACCAGTCATAAAGTCAATTCTTTTAGTGGTGGTGTAACTCAAAATGGTTGCTAAATGAATGATTGTAAATTGAGGGATATTTGTAAATCTTAACTATGTTTCTTATATATTATTTCATTTTTAAACAATAGCTGCCTTGATCATTTGGAACCTTCTGGATGTTTGGGGGTCCCACGGCCATCAGCCCCTGCCGATGTGAAACGGCAAGGGATTGTGGACACTGTAGTCCAAAACATCTGGAGGGCACTGAATCTTTTTTTCTCTCTCATTCGTAGGAATTTTTCAGTAAATTGCAAGAGAGGAGCGTGGCCTACATCAACGTGGATATTGCTGTCTTTGGTAAGCTCCTCACAGGTTGTACGATTAAGATTATGATTTGGCTATTTTCAGTGGTCCTGGGCATTAATTTAAATTAAATTCATAATTGTAGGGGTAGGGAGAAAGAAAGAAAGAAAGAAAGGAAGGAAGAAAGAAAGGAAGGAAGGAAGAAAGAAAGAGAGAGAGAGAGAAAGAAAAACAGGGAGGGAGAGAAAGAAAAAGAAATAGAAAGAAAGAAAGAAAATAAAAAAGAAAGAAAGTGAGAGTGATGGAAAAATGGAAAGACGGAAGGAAGGAAAAAGAAAGAGAGAGAGAAAGAAAAAGAAAGAAGAGGAAGAGAAAGAAAGAGATGGAAAGATGGAAGGAAGGAGAAAGAGAGAGAGAAAGAAAGAAAGAGTTGAGGGAGAGAAAGAAAGAAAGAAAGAAAGAAAGAAAGAAAGAAAGAAAGAAAGAAAGAAAGAAAGAAAGAAGAAAGAGAAAGTGAAAGAAAAAGAAAGAGAAAGACAGATGGAAAGACAGAAAGATGGATGGAAGGAAGGAAGGAGAAAGAGAGAAAAATAAATAAATAAATAAAAAGAAAGAGATAGAGCAGAGTAGAGTAGAGTAAAGCAGAATAGAATAGAATAGAATAGAATAGAATAGAATAGAATAGAATAGAATAGAATAGAATAGAATAGAATAGAATAGAATAGAATAGAATTCTTTATTGGCCAAGTGTGATTGGACACACAAGGAATTTGTCTTTGGTGCATACACTCTCAGTGTATATAAAAGAAAAGATACGTTTGTCAAGAATCATAAGCTATGTTAGTGATAGTCACAGGTTACTAATAAGCAATCAAATCATACTAGGAAACAAATAAAACAATATAAATCGTAAAGATAGAAGCAACAAGGTTATAGTCATAAGTGGGAGGAGATAGGTAATAGGAAGGATGAGAAGAATAATAGTAATACAGTCTTAGTAAATAGGTTGACAGTATTGTGGGAATTAGTTGTTTAGCAGAAAGAAAGGAAGGAAGGAAGGAAGGAAGGAAGGAAGGAAGGAAGAAGGAAAGAAGGAGAGAAAGTAAGAAAGAGGGAAAGGAAGAAAGAAAAGAAGGAAGGAAGGAAGGAAGGAAGGAAGGAAGGAAGGAAGGAAGGAAGGAAGGAAGGAAGGAAGGAAGGAAGGAGTGTAACTCTTCAACATCTTTTAATGCTCAGTGTCTCCTTCCCCAGCTAATGCCACCTTGAGGGTCCAAGGAACACCCCCAGCCCAAAAGGTGGTTTTTGCAGCTACTCAAGAGGTAAGCGGAGAAGGCGAAGGCGAGGAAAGAGGGCAGCTGCTGAAATACAGTTGATCCTTGGGGAAACAAAAGCCTGGGAGACCCAATCGAGCCTCCCTCTCCAGGAGCAGCATACCTCACAGAGTCAGGTGCTGGAGAAAGGACAAACCTTCAGGGCCTCAGACTGGAGGAGAAATATTAAAAGTGGTTCGAATGGAACCTAACGTAGAAGGGATCAAACTTTGCTTTCCAATTGAAGACTGGAAGCTTAAAGAAGAGATTGGATAACCATTTGTGTTGGGTTTCCTGCCTAAGAAGGGGGTTGGACTAGAAGACCTCCAAGGTCCCTTCCAACTCTCTTATTCTATTCTATTCTATTCTATTCTATTCTATTCTATTCTATTCTATTCTATTCTATTCTATAGTATGTTATGCTACGCTACGCTACGCTACTCTACGCTACTCTACTCGAATCGATTTCTATTTCTATTTCTATTTCTATTTCTATTTCTATTTCTATTTCTATTTCTATTTCTATTTCTATTTCTGTTCTGTTCTGTTCTGTTCTGTGCTGTGCTGTGCTGTGCTGTGCTGTGCTATGCCATGCCATGCCATTCTACTCTACTCTACTCTACTCTACTCTACTCTACTCTACTCTACTCTACTCTACTCTACTCTACTCTATTCTATTCTATAGTATGCTATGCTATGCTACGCTACGCTACACTACTCTATTCAAATCAATTTCTATTTCTATTTCTATTTCTACTTCTATTTCTACTTCTTCTACTTCTACTTCTACTTCTACTTCTACTTCTATTTCTATTCTATTCTATTCTATTCTATTCTATTCTATTCTATTCTATTCTATTCTAATCAATTTCTGTTTCTATTTCTATTTCTATTTCTATTTCTATTTCTTATTTCTATTTCTTATTTCTATTCTATTCTATTCTATTCTATTCTATTCTATTCTATTCTATTCTATTCTAATCAATTTCTATTTCTGTTCTATTCTATTCTATTTGAATAGATTTCGATTCTAATTCTAATTCTAATTCTAATTCTAATAATTCTAATTCTAATTCTAATTCTAATTCTAATTCTAGTTCTAGTTCTAGTTCTAGTTCTAGTTCTAGTTCCAGTTCCAGTTCCAGTTCCGTTCCGTTCCGTTCCATTCCGTTCCATTCCATTTGAATCGAATTGAATCGAATAGATTTCTATTTCTATTTCTATTTCTATTTCTATTTCTATTTCTATTTCTATTTCTATTTCTATTTCTATTTCTATTTCTATTTCTATTTTATTAAGAGCAGGTCATCTCAAGCAGGATCTCAGCTGCCAAACTCTTTGAAGTTTCTGCCCTCGATGGGAGAAGGCTGGGATGAACCAATGAAATGCAGAAGCGAAGCAAATTCTGAGTTTTGGGATCTAGCAAAACAGGAGAGGGGATTTTAGAGAATAAAAACTTTTCATGGTGGAGGGAGCCTGAGGAAGAGAGAAAATGTCTTCTCCAGCACAGATCTGTAGAGATTAATGATTTTCTTCTTCTGTTCTACATCTAAATGTGAGCAGTTCCTCAATCTTGGCAGCTTGAAGATGGGTGGACTTCCATTCCCAGAATTCCCCAGCCAGCATGGAATTCTGGGAGTTGAAGTCCACCCTTCATAAAGTATGCTGGCTGGGGGATTCTGGGAATGGAAGTCCACCCTTCTTAAAGCATGCTGGCTGGAGAATTCTGGGAGTTTAAGTCTACCCCTCTTAAACCATGCTGCCTGGGGAATTCTAGGAATTGAAGTCCATCCCTCTTAAAGCATGCTGGCTGGGGGATTCTGGGAATTGAAGTCCACCCTTCTTAAACCATGGTGGCTCTGGGATTCTAGGAGTTTACGTCCACCCCTCTTAAAGCATGCTGGCTGGGGAATTCTGGGAGTTGAAGTCCACCCATCTTGCCAAGAAGGAGAAACACTCTGTGCACGAAAGTGAAAAACAGATTTCTTTTCATCACCACCCAAAGGGATTTCTTCTCTCTAGCTGGAGAGCACCATCGTATTTTTTAAAAATGCCAATTTTGCATCCCCTTTTAAGAGCTCCTTTCTCTTTAGGTCAAGACCCCAGCCAGTGCTTCGGTATCCATCTATGAAAACTGGAAACGCCATTTCAATAGAACTAGCTCGGTCCACGGAATAATCCCCAGGTAAGAGAGGTTGTGTCAAGTGTGTGTGTGTGTGTTTGTGTGTGTGTGTTTGTGTCTGCTTGTGTATGTAAGTAGGTGGGTGCGTGGACTTTATACCACCCTACATTCATTTCTTCAAGTAGCCCACACAGAATTAATTTCAGGTAGTCCTCAATTTACAACTGGTCACTTAGTGATTGTTCAAAGTTATGACAGATACCCCGAAAGGTGACCCAGTTTTGAAGTTTTGATGCCCCTCCCCCCACAGTCATGTGACCACATTTTGGATATTCAGCAGCCAGTCCACGTTTATACCTGTTTGCAGCATCCTGTGGTCACGTGAGTGCAATTTAGAATATTTTTGCTGAAAATTGGCCTTTGATTCTGGTTTCTAAGAAAAAAGCACCCAATAACTGCCACGGAAAAGGTCATAAGGTCAGGTTGATCTTGTGATGACCCGCTTTACGACTCTTACGATTTATGACTGTAATTGTCAGTAACGGTTGTAAATTGAGGACAACTCTAGATCTTAAACAGCTGTTGACTAACTTCCCAAAACTGTAGTTTGACTACATTTTATCCATCGTGGCTGTATAAACCATGGTTTGTTGCTTTTGATCTGGGGTTGCATTAATGCCGGTCCTTATGCCAGCCTACCCGTCACCACAGTGTGTCTAGAAATATCCTTGTGTGGCTGGCATCTCACAATTTTCTGAATTGGTTTCTTTCGGGTTGGAGTTCGTAGAAACTACGCAAAATTTGCTGGTTTTATTGATTAGATTTTTATCCCATCCCGTGACAATAATCTTGCAAGGTTGGTTGGGCAGAGAGAGAGAGAGAGAGAGAGAAAGAAAGAAAGAAAGAAAGAAAGAAAGGAAGGAAGGAAGGAAGGAAGGAAGGAAGGAAGGAAGGAAGGAAGGAAGGAAGGAAGGAAGGAAGGAAGAGAGGGGGGAAGAGAGAGGGAGAGAGAGAGAGAGGCGGGGGAAAGAAGGGGAGAGAGAAAGAAAGAAAGAGAGGGAGGGAGAAAGAGAGAGGTGGAGAGAAAAGGAAGGGAGAGGAAGAGGAAGAGAGAGAGGTGGGAGAAAGAGGGGGAGAGAGGGAAAGAAAGAGAAAAAGAAAGAAAGGGAGAAAGAGAGGGAGGGAGAGAAAGAAAGAAAGAAAGAGAGAAAGAAAGAGAGGAAGAAAGAGAGAGGGGGAGAGGGAGGGGGAGAGGGAGGGGGAGAGGGAGGGGGAGAGAAAGAAAGAAAGAGAGAGGGAAAGAGAGGGAGAGAGAGGGAGAAAGAGAGAGGGGGAGAGAGAGAGAGGAAGAGAAAGTAGAAGAGGGAGGCGGGAGAGAAAGAAACAGGGAGAAAGAGAGAGGGGAAGAGAGAGGGAGAGAGAGAGAGAGAGGCGGGGGAAAGAAGGGGAGAGAGAAAGAAAGAAAGAGAGGGAGGGAGAAAGAGAGAGGTGGAGAGAAAAGGAAGGGAGAGGAAGAGGAAGAGAGAGAGGTGGGAGAAAGAGGGGGAGAGAGGGAAAGAAAGAGAAAAAGAAAGAAAGGGAGAAAGAGAGGGAGGGAGAGAAAGAAAGAAAGAAAGAGAGAAAGAAAGAGAGGAAGAAAGAGAGAGGGGGAGAGGGAGGGGGAGAGAAAGAAAGAAAGAGAGAGGGAAAGAGAGGGAGAGAGAGGGAGAGAGAAAGAAAGAGGGGAAGAAAAAGAGGGAGAGAGAGAGGGAGAAAGGGAGAGGGGGAGAGAGAGAAAGAAAGAGAAAGAGAGAGATATTTCATGCCTAAGTCCCAACGAGAATTGTTGGAATACATTGTTCCTGTATTTTGTACAACAACTACAGCAGTATTCAGTAGAGACGGTAGATGGCAGTGTTTATATAGTTTGTAATTGCATCTTACGGTATCCTCCATGACTTTTCTCTGCGTAAAGTTTCCTGCTGCCTTCTGGCAGTTAAGCAGAAAAGCACATGTGGACGGTGCACTGTTTGTTCTGTAGAGCTACATACAGGATTTCTAACAAGAACCCACAGTCTCTTTCTCTCTCACACATACATACCTACAAAGGCACAGATACGGATAACAAAATAACAACATATTTGTACAGATAACAAAATAAACCAATGTTTTCATTGTGTCCAAACACAGCCAGTAGCTTTCTAAACTGACCAGGCCACTCACTCTGCATTGGCATGAAGCCATGGAGTAACTTGGTTCTCTAGGTAGACAGGCAGGGGTGTGATTCAGCTGGTTAAGACCGGTTCGGACGAATCGGATGCTAATTTTAATCTGGTTCGCCGAACTGGTTGTTCCAAGGACCGGCTGACCCTGCCCACCCCACCTTGCCCCTCTCAGGAGTCTCCACGTGGCCCGTTTTGGATGCCAGGTAACTGCAGGGCGTGTGCGGAGGGTGAAAAACGGGCCTACTAGAAGTCCAGAACGGGCCTGTTTCCAACCTCTGGAGGGCCTCCGACGCCCGGGAGAAGCCGTTTTTGCCCTCCTGGAGGCTCGAGGAAAGCCTCTGGAGCCTGGGGAGGGTGAAAACGCCCCGCCGGGCATCGGAGGCCCTCCCGCCGTAGTGCAGAAGGCCGAGTAGGCCACGCACACCCAGCAACCGGGCAGCCAACTGGTTGCTGAAATTTTTCAATCCCACCCCTATAGACTGTCACAGAATGTGATCCAATCTGGTGCGCCCCTTGGAAAGGAGGCCACCAAGAAATCCCAAGCCCACCCAGAAAAGACCAGTGCGTGCCCATAAACACCCCTCCCCCCCCCAGTTCTTGATCCCAATACAAAAGGGGAGAGAATCACCTCCTTCAACACATTGCCCCATAAACAAACCAAAGCACTTGGGTTCGCACAACTGAAGTGACCCCCAGATTTAAACGAACCCGCGTGATGGCAATGCAGCCTCAATTCTTGAAATGTTCTGGGCAAACTCAGCTGGGATTGTTGCTTGCTCTTTTGCAGCTTGGGGTCCCTGGGGGCTGGAAGTGATTTTGCTCCTTTCATCCACTATCTGGGCATCACCGCGATGGACATCGCTTACACCTACGATCGGGTGAGTCCCTGGGGCACACGTGTGTGTGTGTGTGAAGACGTGGGCTGCTGGGGGTTCGCAAGGGTTCGTGAAAACCTCTAGCTAAGATTCTGTGCAGTTCGGAGAACCCCCAAATCTCACTCCTGGCTGGCCCCGCCCACCCCTCCCCTCCTCTCCCCGGAGTCTCCACGCTGCCCATTTTGGATGCAGGGTGCACCCGGAAGCTCAGGGAGAGCAAAAAACGGGCCTACTGGAAGTTCCAGGCCTCCGGAGGGCCTCCGGTGCCTGGGGAGGCCATTTTCATCCTCCCAGAGGCTCAAAGAAAGCCTGCGGAGCCCGGGGAGGGAAAAACCACACACACAGCCCTTGGTGCAGGAGACCGACTAGGCCATGCCCACCATGGCCATGCCCACCCAGGAACCGGGCGGAGAACCCCTCGCTAAAAGTTTTGAAGCCCACTCCTCTGTGTGTGTGTGTGTGTGTGTGTCTTTTGCACACCAGAGAGGGTGGCTGAGGCCAGAAATGGAAGAAGTCCAGAGAGAAGAAAAGCTCTAAATGCATTTCCTTTGGTTAAATAAGAAACAGGTGGTATAATTCACCCCCTTTATTTCACATTCCCCCCCCCGCCCCGTCGTTCGAGCACCTGGACAATAAAAATTGGCAATTGGAGAAAAGATGATGCCCCTAGTCCTTGACTTATGCCCACCATCGAGCCCAAACTTTCCATTGCTAAGCAAAGCGGTCGTTAAGTGAGCTGCAAAGCTTGTAATTGTGAAAAGCGGCCATAAGTCCCTTTTTGGAGTGGCGTTGTAACTCTGAATGGCCGCTAAATGAACCGTTGTAGGTCGAGGATTGCTTATAGTCAGTATTTTGGATTGTGCGTCTGGACCACATATCCTTTTAAGACCTGCTTAACGTCTTAACAACTTCAGCTGAGTAGCATCTGCTAGCTCTCATGGACTGAGCTGGAGAAAGGCAGTTTTTAGCAGGTGGATGGGGCACCACAAGGAAATCACAGCTGGAAGTTGGAAAAACATTCTGATAAGCCAGCAAACCCATTGTGATGTCTTGTCTTTTCTTCTTTATCCAGAGCAAAACATCGGCACGCATTTACCCTGCCTACCACACGGCCTTCGATACCTTTGACTACGCAGACCGATATATCGATCCCGGTAAGGATTGGTGGGCGGTGGGACAGACGTACCTCAAGGCCACTGTTTGTATTTTATTTATTTCATTTATTTGTATCCCACCTGCATTATTTGGACAACGCAAGGAGGCAAACAGATCCAACACAGATCTTCTCTCCACCTATTTTCCCCATAGCAACAACCCTGTGAAGTGGGTGGGGCTGAGAGAGTGATTGGCCCAAAGTCACCCAGCTGGCTTTTATGGCAGGACTAGAACTCCCTGTCTCCTGGTGATTGGTCCAAAGTCACCCAGCTGGCTTTCATGTCTAAGATGGGACTAGAACTCACCATCTCCTGGTGATTGGCCAAAAGTCACCCAGCGTGCTTTCATGTTTAAGACAGAACTAGAACTCCCAGTCTCCTGCTGATTGGTCCAAAGTCACCCAGCTGGCTTTCATGTCTAAGGCGGGACTAGAACTCACCGTCTCCTTGTGATTGGCTGAAAGTCACCCAGTAGGCTTTCATGTTTAAGGCAGAACTAGAACTCCCAGTCTCCTGATGATTGGTCCAAAATCATCCAGTTGGCTTTCATGCCTAAGGCGGGACTAGAACTCACCGTCTCCTGGTGATTGGCCGAAAGTCACCCAGTGGGCTTTCATGTTTAAGGCAGAACTAGAACTCCCTGTCTCCTGATAATTGGTCCAAAATCATCCAGTTGGCTTTCATGCCTAAGGCGGGACTAGAACTCAGGATCTTCTGCTTTCTAACCAGTGCTGTAACCACTAGACCAAACAGTCTCCTGCTCAATTCTCTACCAAGCGCTTTTCTGTTTATTGGGCAGAGACGTTTCTCAAATCCCTGCCTTTGGCATACGACAATATGTCCCACCTTGAGATTGATAGAAATAGTCCTTGACTTTTAACCCTAGATTTAGCAACCATTCAAAGTTACAACAACAGCACTTTAAAAAAAGTGACCGGTCCTCGTACTTACGACTATCACCATGCCCTCGTGAACATGTGATCAAAATGCAACTAACATGCATTTGTGATGGTTGCGTGATCTAAAACTCCTGTGATCCCCTTTCCGACCTTCTGAGGCAGCTTCCAACCAGCGAAGTCAAGGGGTGGAGGGGAGGAGCCAGATTTGCTTAATGTCCGTGTGATTCACTTAACAACCCTGGCATAAAATTCGGGTGCAAGTCCCTTAATAACTGGCCAACTGAAAAAGAACTACAGACAGACAGAAATGGCCCCATAGATATTTGGCTCTGTGTGTGTGTGTGTGTGAGGCAAATGAGGAAACAAACTTCCCCTTTTTGTGTGTGTGTGTTGTGTTGATACATGCACTATCGCACCCAAACATCACAGCACTAATTTCCTTGTTGGAGTGAAACTGCCCGATTCCCACATGACGGTTTGTTGTCGCCCAAATGATAGGATGAAGATCAGCGGTGGGTTTCACTTACCTTTACCACAGGTTCGCCCCGCATGCGCGCAGTCGGTTCACACACTCACACACACACACACTGTCTGTGCATGCACCTGGCCTTGAAAACGGGCCTAAATAGCACAACTTGGAACCGGGGCAGGTCCACCAGCGATCACCGTTACTGTTTTCCCAAATTGTTGCGAACCGGCTGAATCCCACCTGTGATGAAGATTCATTCTCACTGTCACAAGCTGGTGGAACTCTGACGGCCGCCATCTTGCCTTTATTGACACGCCCAGGGTATACTGCAAGGTTCCCAGACACCCCCATCAGTCTCCCCCCTCTCCCCACAGGATTCACCAGCCACCGGGCCGTGGCGCAAACGGCCGGCAACGTCTTGCTGCGCCTGGCGGAGGCCACGATCCTGCCCTTCAACGTGAGCGACTACGGGGAGACCTTGCAAGCCATGTACGACACGGCCGAGCGGGCGTTCCAGGCGGACCTCCTCAACCACAGCCTCTCTCTTGGTGAGGAAGCGGGGGAGCGGCCTGCCTCGCAGGGCTGTAGTACGGAGAGACGGCAAGGAAGGAGATTGCAACGGCTTCACATGTCTATGGGGATTCTCAGCCATCCAGGGGCACCGTTGTCCCAATGGTGTCTGGTTTTTTCTTTGAAGTTGTTTTGCTTCTCATCCCAGAAGCTTCTTCGGCTCTGACTGGATGGTGGGGAACGGAAGGATTGATTCTCCTTGCAGACAGCTGGTCATTTGCGTCCTTTTAGAGGGTCGTTGAGGCCACTTGGAGGTTGATCTGTGTCCTCAGGGTCACCTGAGTGGTGCAAATGGGCGTGAAAGGACCCATTTATGTGAGGATAGAGAGAAATCTCCAAGCGGCCTCAACGACCCTCTCAAAGGACGCAAATGACCAGCCGTCTGCAAGGAGGATCAATCCTTCCGTTCTCCGCCATTCTATCAGAGCTGAAGAAGCTTCTGGGATGAGAAGCAAAACCTCTTCAAAGAAAAACCAGAAAGTCCAGTTGCCTCTTGGAAATAAGCACTGCTTCACAATTTCCTCCAGACTGAACTCTGATCAACAGCTATGGATACAGCCCCCTGGAGACCCCTTCAAATATCTGCCAGGTTGTCACTCAGAAGGGGAAGTGGGTTTAGTCTCGGGGACCCCAGCAGGCAGGATCAGGACCAGCGGGCTAATCTATTTGGCCTGACCGAATAGATTAATTTTAAATGGGTTTTAAATTGGTTTTAAAGGGGTTTTAGTAAGGGGTTTTAAATTTACGGCCAAATAGCTTTAGCTTATTTTAGTAGTTTTAATTTTTGTGTCTGATTGTTTTAATATGGCTGTGAACCGCCCTGAGTCCCCTGGGAGAAGGGCGGTATAGAAATGTAATAAACTAAACTAACTAAACTAACTAAACCAACAGGGAGGGAGGATCGGTAGGTGGTTTTCTTGGAGAAGTTTCATGATCCAACTAGGGAACATCATCAGTGTTAGAAGTGAGAGCTGTTTGCAGAGAGGAGGAGGAGGAGGAGGAGGAGAAAGGAAGGAAAGAAGGAAAGAAAGGAAGGAAGAAAGGAAGGAAAGAAGGAAGGAAAGAAAGAAAGAAAGGAAGGAAAGAAGGAAAGAAAGGAAGGAAGAAAGGAAGGAAGGAAGGAAGGAAAGAAGGAAGGAAAGAAAGGAAGGAAGGAAGGAAGGAAAGAAGGAAAGAAAGGAAGGAAGGAAGGAAGGAAGGAAAGAAAGGAAGGAAGAAAGGAAGGAAAGAAGGAAGGAAAGAAAGAAAGAAAGGAAGGAAAGAAGGAAAGGAAGGAAGAAAGGAAGGCAGGAAGGAAGGAAAGAAGGAAAGAAAGAAGGAAGGAAGGAAGGAAAGAAGGAAAGAAAGGAAGGAAGGAAGGAAGGAAGGAAAGAAAGGAAGGAAGGAAAGAAAGAAAGGAAGGAAGGAAGGAAGGAAGGAAGGAAGGAAAGAAGGAAGGAAAGAAAGAAAGAAAGGAAGGAAAGAAGGAAAGAAAGGAAGAAAGGAAGGCAGGAAGGAAGGAAAGAAGGAAGGAAAGAAGGAAGGAAGGAAGGAAAGAAGGAAAGAAAGGAAGGAAGGAAGGAAGGAAAGGAAGGAAGGAAGGAAAGAAAGGAAGGAAGGAAGGAAGGAAGGAAGGAAGGAAGGAAGGAAAGAAAGAAAGGAAGGAAGGAAGGAAGGAAGGAAGGAAGGAAAGGAATGAAGGAAGGAAAGAAAGAAAGGAAGGAAGGAAGGAAGGAAAGAAGGAAGGAAAGAAAGAAAGAAAGGAAGGAAAGAAGGAAAGAAAGGAAGAAAGGAAGGCAGGAAGGAAGGAAAGAAGGAAAGAAAGAAGGAAGGAAGGAAGGAAAGAAGGAAAGAAAGGAAGGAAGGAAGGAAGGAAAGGAAGGAAGGAAGGAAAGAAAGAAAGAAAGGAAGGAAGGAAAGAAAGAAGGAAGGAAGGAAGGAAGGAAGGAAGGAAGGAAGGAAGGAAAGAAGGAAAGAAAGGAAGGAAAGGAAGGAAGGAAGGAAAGAAGGAAGGAAGGAAAGGAGGAAGGGAGAGAGAGAGAGAGAGAAGGAGAAAGGGTCCTTGGTGGTCTCTGAGCTGGGTGGTTTTCTTACAGAAGTTTCATGATCCAACTAGGGAACATCATCAGTGTTAGAAGTGAGAGGTGTTTGCAGAGAGGAGGAAGATTAAGAGGAGGAGGAAGTGGCAGAGGAGGCGGAGGCAGAGGCGGAGGAGAAGGACTATGGGGTCCTTAGTGTTTTCTGATTTGTTTGGAGACATTTAATCACCTGACTGGATAACATCATCAGTGCTAGAAGAGATGGGGTCTGCAGAGAGGAGAAAGAGAAAGGGAGGAAGATGGGGGAAGGACTGTGGGGGTCTTTGGTGTTCTCCAAGCTGGATGGTTTTCTTCCAGACCTCTCATGACCCAACTAAGGTACGTCATCAGTGCTAGAAGGGAGCGAGCTTTGCTCTCTCAACCGAGCAGTAAATAATACGACACTCAAGGAATTGTTTGTCTAACAATCGAATCATAGAGAACAGCCTAATCAAGGCACCACCAAGGATGCTCCCTCGAACCCTTGTATATAAACAGAAAGCAAACCCAACTCCCTTCTAGTACTGATGAGGTTGCCTAGATGGGTCATGAAATGTCTGCCACAAGACGTTTAATAAGGAAAGTTCAGGCTAAACATCAGGAGAGACTTTCTGGCCGTACCAACTTTTAGCCAGAGGAACAAGCTGCTCCATGAAGTGAGAAATAGACGGACCTCTGTCAGAGACACTCAGGTGGGAGTTGCTCTGAGCAAGAGGGGTAAAAATAGATGGTCTCTGGTGGTCCCTTTCCTCTCTGTGACTGGAGACCGGCTTTATGACGAACCGCTAGCAGAGTAGAAAATGAAATCTTAATATCTTTAAGCATGCTGAGTGGTACAATGGCCTGTAGGTGGAGCTCTCGCCTCACAATCAGGAGGCTGTGAGTTCGATCCCTGGTAAAAGTAAAGATAAAGGTTCCCCTCGCACCTATGTGCTAGTCGTTCCCGACTCTAGGGGGCGGTGCTCATCTCCATTTCAAAGCCGAAGAGCCAGCGCTGTCTGAAAACGTCTCCGTGGTCATGTCGCCGGCATGACTCAACGCCAAAGGCGCACGGAACGCTGTTTCCTTCCCACCAAAGGTGGTCCCTATTTCTCTACTGGCATTTTTGACGTGCTTTCGAACTGCTAGGTTGGCAGAAGCTGGGACGAGTCACGGGAGCTCATCCCATTAGGCACCAGGGATTCGGAGAGCTGAACTGCCGACCTTTCGATTGACAAGCTCAGCGTCTCTCTGGGTCCGATGAGAATATATCTGCTGAACAAAACTCCGTACTGGCAACAGGAAGGGCATCTGGCCAGTAAACACTCAGTTCCATTCAGTTGCCCAGACTCCACCCCGCAAGGAATTATGGGGTCATTAAAAGATGAAAAAAAAAGGTTTCATGCCATTGCAGGTGTCATCTGTTGTCCCACAATTCAAATTATTATATGTCAAGGAAATTTAAAAGGGATTTATCAGTCTTTTCCCTTTCTTTGCTTCCCATCCTTCCAGTTCCCCTCCGTGATGCAGTTGTTCGCTTCAAATCTGCAGCTGCCAAACTTAACCAGCACATCGCAAGTTTGCAAAATGAAGACTCTCCCAGGTGATTATTTTTGTTTCGTTTTTCTAATCCCGTCCTGTTGTGGCCCGTCAGCGGCCTGTGCAGTTAGTAGTTGATTCCAACAGCGAGGAGGCTGGTGTGGTGCTGCGCCAGCAGCTGGCAGCTGGCGCTCGAGTCAGACAGTGAGGAGGCTGGAGAAGATGTGGTGCCAGAGGTGGGAATTCAGCCAGAGCCTTCAGAACCTCCAGAAGCTCCCATAAGTGAAGAGGACGAAGAGGAGGAGCCTCTTCTCGATGTGCGAACGCGCAGAGCTGTTAAAAGGCAGGAGTGGCTCCTCAGGAGGAGGCCTCCTCAAGAGTAAGGCTTGGGGCTAATTGGCCACTCCCCTAGCCTCTTTAAGGAAGGACGCCGACTGAAGCAATTTGCAGGGAACAACTTCGTTCATATTCCTTTGCATCTTGATTCCAGAAATGTTTGATTTGGCTCTTGTTTCTCTCTCGTCAGTTTTCCTGCAAATTGCTTCTGGGCATTCTGCCAACCACAGTAAGATTACGGTTATCTGAAAGACTGTGCCTCAGAATTGAAGTATTATTCTTTGGATTCTTGTTGGGTGTTCATAAAATTAAATGAACAGCTCTTATTCAGAAAAGACTGATTTACTTGTGTTTGAACAACTACTAAGAAAGCTCATTAGTAGCCCTTAATTAGTAAGGTTTGTACAGACTTTGTGTGTGCTGCGTTCTTTGGGGTCCGTAGCTGGGGCAGAACACATCCATACAGTACAGGCAGTCCTCGATTTACAACGGTTTGTTTAGTGACCGTTTGAAGTTACGACAGCAGTGCAAAAAGTATTTTGGGATGATTTTTTCACACTTAGGACTGTTGCGGCATCCCCTGCAGTCACCCAATTTAAATTTGGATGCTTGCGGTAACTGAGTCACATTTATGACGGTTACCGTGTCCCTGGGGGAAGGGGTCACGTGGTCCCCTTTTGCGACCTTCTGAGAAGCAAAGTCCAGGGGGAAGCCGGATTCCCGTCACAATCGCAGTAATTCATTTAACAGATTTAAGAACTGCAGTCATCATTTAATGACCCCTGTAATCCCTTGTATCGGGGTGGAGTCCCTTTTCCTGAACAAGCCACAGTTAGGCTTAGTGGCAGGGGTGGGCTTCAGATCCTTTAGCAACGGGTTCACTGCCCCGTTGCTAGGTGGGTGTGGCCTAGTCATCCACCTACACCATGTTTTTGTGCCCTCTCCAGGCTCCGGAGGCTTTTCTCAAGCCTCTGGGAGGGAGAAAATTGCTTCCCCCGGGCTGGGGAGGCCCTCTAGAGGCCAGAAACAGGCCCGTTTCCAGACATCTGGAACGGCTGTATTTTGCCCTCCCAAACCCTCCCCATGACTCCTGCACTTACCTGGAATGGTGAACAGGCCGCGTGGAGACTCGTGGGAGGGGCGGGGTGGCAGCCAGGGTGGCATTTGGGGGTTTGCCGAACCCTGGCGATCCTTGGCTAGAGGATCGCTCGCCCGAACCCTGCCGAACCCCCAGGAGTCCACCCCTGCTTCGGGGGCATGTGGGTAACCAGTGTCTTTCTCCTTCAACCCTGACATCCGTTTAGCCCTTTTGCTCTGCGGACGGTGAACGACCAGCTGATGCTGCTAGAAAGGACATTCCTGAACCCCAGAGCTTTCCCAGAGCAGCATTATTACAGGTAACTCAAACCCTCCACCCCTCCACCCCCACCTGGTGTCCCCCCTCCCCCCCATTTGCTCAGTCTGAGCCTCTCTAAGATTGGATTTGGTCCAGCTACAATGATTAGTAGCCCATTGCTACCAGTAGGATCAAAACAGTCACGTTCTCCTGCAATCTGAAATTTCATGTCCCTCCTTCCTTCTTCTTGTTTTGTTTCTTCTTCCTTTCCTTTCCTTTCCTTTCCTTTCCTTTCCTTTCCTTTCCTTTCCTTTCCTTTCCTTTCCTTTCCTTTCCCCTTCTCATTTTGTTTTTCTTCCTCCGGATTTTGTTTTTCCTAATTGCTTCCTTCCTTCTTTCTTCTTTTCTTCCTCCCCTCCCCTCCCTTTTCCTTCTTCCTTTCTTCTTTCCTTTTTCTCCTTCTAACCATCCTCTCTTCCCTTTTTCCTTTCTTCTTCCTTCTTTCCTTTTCTTCCGTTTTCCCTCTCCCTTCCATTTTCCTTTTTTCTTCCTTCTTTCCTTTTCTTCTGTTTTCCCTTTCTCCTCTCCCTTTTCCTTTCTTCTTGCTTCTTTGCTTTTCTTCCTTTTAACCTCCCTTTCTCCCCTCCCCTTTCCTTTCTTCTTCCTTCTTTCCTTTTCTTCCTTCTTTCCTCACTCCCTTCCCTCCCTCTTTTCCTTCCTTCCTTCCTTCCTTCCTTCCTTCCTTCCTTCCTTCCTTCCTTCCTTCCTTCCTTCCTTCCTTCCTTCCCTTTTCCTCCTCCCTCCCTCCCTATACCGGTAATTTTGATGGGATCTTGACTTTTCTGATCCTATTTGGTTTACCTATTTGATAAACACCTCTGGCTCCACTCCAGTTGAACCGGCTGATAAGAATTTGTATCTATTGTTGCCTTTGAATTCAGTTTGCATCTGGGTCTCTCCCTCTGTCCCCGCAGCCACGTCATCTGGGCCTCCCGCTCGTCTTCCGTGGCTACCTTCCCAGGCCTGGCCGACGCCGTGGCTGCTGCCAGAAAGAAGGACAAGTGGGACGACGTCCATAAACATCTGACGGTGGTTATCCAAGCGGTGGAAAACGCTGCCTCCTTTCTCGAACCTGTGGCCGAATGACCCGGTGTTCTCGTTGGCCCTCTTGGGAAGCCTCGATGATGAAAAGTCAGCTTTACATCTTCGGAAGAAATAAAAGTGTTGCACTTTATAAACCCTTTCTAAGCATTGGATGCCATTCTTTCGGGCTTCGCGCCCAGCAATGCAAAACAGTCCTGCAATGTAGGCTTAAGTGGTGTTGGGATCGTATTGCAGGTGGAATTTCTTTTAAAGCAAGGGTGTCAAATACAAGGCCTGCGGGTCGAATTTGGCCCACGGTGTGGTCAGATCTGGCCTGCGGGCCCATCCTGGTAAATGAAAGCGGCCGGCCCATATCGCTTCGGGCCGGTCTACCCAGTGTGAAGACATAACACGCGAACAGTTTGGGGCATTGCGTCAAGCTGGCCACACTCCCCATCAGCCACGCCCCTCCCAGTGGTTTAATGACCTCGTAATCCTTTGCGGGGTGGAGTTGGGGCAATTGAATGGAGTTGAGTGTTTATGTTGTGGCTCCGTTGCCTGAGCCTGTGTCATCAGCAGGAGAGGACTCTTGAGAGTGAGGGAGAGGAGTTGGCAAGGCCTCCTTCTCCAGGACCCTCCTCTCCGGCAATGCCTCCGGAGGACACCGAAGGGCAAGAGATAGGCCCAGAGCCAAGCACGTCCCCGCAGCCACAGGTGGACAGTGATGAGGGTAATGAGTCTTGGCCGGACCCCCGCCAGCGTCGCAGAGACAGGTGCGCGCAACAGAAGAAAAGGCGTGCCCGTGATTAGCTGACACACTGGACCACACCCCACAGACTATAAAAGGGGGTGAATTAAGCATTCAGACTCTGACGGACAAAACTAACTAATCCCTTGGAGTCACTTTGTATCTCGGCTTCAGATTTATTCCTGGACAATTGTTGTGGTGTGTATTTTCTTCTAAATTGATAAAAGGTCTTGGCAAGCAGCTGCTGGGATTGCTACCAAGCGTCTTATCGGACTAATTGGTTGCCTGCCAGTTTATTTAACCCCCGACTGTCTGTCTGAGTGTGTGTGTGTGTGTGAGACGGGGACAGAACAGTTTACTGGCTGGATGCTTTCCCTGTCACCAATGCAGAGGTTTTCCCCCCCAGCAGATATATTCTCACTGTGCCCAGAGAGAGAAATATCAGTGTCAAAATAGCAACGCCTACCCAGTCATCCCCGCCTACCCAGTCATCCCCGCCCACCCAGTGATTTAACAACCCTGTAATCCCTTGCGGGGTGGAGTTGGGGCAATTGAACGGAGCTGATTGTTTACTGGCCGGATGCTTTCCCTGCTGCCAATGCAGAGGTTTTTTTCCCCCAGCAGATATATTCTCACTGTGCCCAGAGAGACAAATATCAGTGTCAAGATGGTCACGCCCACCCAGTCGGCCACGCCCCTGAGGCCCTCAATGAAATTGAGTTTGACGACCCTGTTTTAAAGGGACCTTTCCTTCACGGACCCATCCGTACAGCTTCTTGATCAACAATTTAGGAATGGATTGTTATTGTCACTGTGTGGAAGTGTTTAATTCTCTAGCTGGGATTTCTTTGTGGTGTCAACCAAGAACAAGTCGGTTACACCCTATCCCTTATCCAGGGCTTTATTTTCTGGGGTTGCATGTCGTTCTCGACTTACGACCCCTTGTGACCGTTCGAAGATACCAAGATAGCACTGAAAAAGAGGACTTACGACGGTTTTTCACACTGACGACCATTGCAGCACATCATCAAAATTCAGACGCTTGGCAACTGGTACGTATTTATGACGGTGTCCCCGGGTCATGTGACTTTCTGACAAGCAAAAGTCAAGGGTGGAGCCTGATTCACTTAACAACCCTGTCGCTTGCTTAACAACCGTGGCAAGAAGAGTCAGAAAGTGCGGCAAAGTTCACTTAACGACGGTCTTATTTTGCGACAGAAAAGTTGGGCTCAATTGTGGTTGTAAGTCGAGGACTATCTGTCCCTAAAAGGAGAAGTCTTCCTAATTAAAAAATAATAATCCTGCATTACACTTATAAATTAACCGAATAGAGGAAGTTCATACATCACGCTAAACCAATTACTCCCGCTATACTCCCACTATACAGGTAGTCCTTGACTTACGACGGTCATGGAGCCTGTTCATTAGCATCGCAAGTGCTGACTGTCGTAAAGCAGGTCACCCACCTGACTGACCTGATTTTGTGATCTTTTTGTAGCGGTCATTAACGTGTGGTAGTCAGTCGTAAAGCGGGTCACTCCCTGGGACCAAGCTGATTTTACAAGCTGTTTTGTGGCCGTCATTAAGCTGATGCGGTGGTCGTAAAACAAATCCTCTGTGATGGGTTTTTTTTTTTTTTGCCAAAACTGGAAGCAAGGGCCTCGGTGACCAGCAAAAATGGCACAAATTATAGTCGCAGTACTATACCGCCTTAAATGCGGTATTTATCATCGAGGACAGGTAGTCCTTGACTTATGACCACAACAGAACAAATTGCTATTGTTAAGTGAGCTTCCTTGCCACTGTTGTTAAGAGAATCACCGCGATTGATACCTTATTAACCTGGTCGTTAAGTGAATCTGCCTTCCCACTTGACTTTGCTTGTCAGAAGTTTGCAGGCTCAAACTTTTTTGTATAATTACATCACCCACACCCAATATTTATTGCAAAAACCAAGGCTTGTAACTTCCTTAAATCTGAGTTATCTTCTCTGCAAAACATTGACGTGATGTAAGAAATGCAGGCCATTTTTTTTTTACTTTTAAAATCATTTTTTCTACAACCTCAAAAGCCTCTGACGATCCCAGCTGAGTTGCCTGATCAGCAGAGGCTTTTTTTCTTTTAAAAGCTTTTGACGATCCCAGCTGAGCCGCGCGATCATCAGAGGCTTTCTTTTGTTTTTTTCCACTCTTCATTTAATTTGTTTTAAATTATTTGGGGTGTTTTAATTCTGTCTGGGCCAAATTTATTTAATCTGTTTTTAGTTAGGTTTTAAATTTTGTATTTATGTATTTTTTATTGTTGGCTGTACACCGCCCTGAGTCCTTCGGGAGTAGGGCGGTATATAAATCCAATAAAATCTAAATCTAAATCTAAAATCTTACTTTTAAAAGCCTTTTTTCAGCCGAAGAGGTTGTAGAAAAAATGCTTTTAAAAGTAAAAAAAAAAAAGCCTCTGATGAGGCTCAGCTGGGCATGGAGGGGGCTCAGCTGGGCATGGGGAGTGGGCAGGGATTTTTGCTACCGGTTCTCCAAACCATTCGCCTCCATCACTACCGGATTGGGCGATCCGGTCTGAACCGGAGCATTTCATCCTGGTTATATGTCGAGGACTCCCTGTAGACGTTTCTCTCCCCCCCCCCCACTGCATTCAAAGACCCTCCCTTGATTTTCACCAGCCTAGGCAGGCAAAGCAGCTCAGGCTTCACAACGAAGAACTGACCACAATTCAACAACATGACAACGTTTATGCCATTTAATCTTCACAACTATTTCGGGAGGAAGAGACCGAGAACTACAGGGGATCCTTGGCTGAAGCGGCGCTAGATTCCTTTTTTTCCAGGGGGAGAAATTTTGAGGCTTTGCGTCTATTAAGCGATTATCCGGAAACGAGGGACGAAAGCGGGAGACATCAGAAGGAAGGTTCGATTTGCCCGGCTGAAAAATCCATCAAGTGGTCACGATCCAATTCGGCTTTGGAATCGTCCAAAAACACCACCGGCTCGCATTTCTGCTCGAGTATGGCGGAATGACTGCTCATAGCGTCGACAAACATAGTAACTCGGCATTTCAGTCTCTGGAAATTGGGAAGATAGTAGAGAAAGGGGAAAAAGAGTTAGAACAGGGGTGTCAAACTCCAGGACTGCAGGCCGGATGTGGCCCACAGGGTGCTAAGATCTGGCCTGAGGGGATGCCCTGGAAACAGCAAAGGACTTCTGTTGAGGTGCCTCTGCCAGCGAAAAACGGAGCTCAGGCCAAATTTACCAGCTGGCTTTCATGGCTAAGGCGGGACTAGAACTCCCCGTCACCTGGTGACTGATACGAAGTCACTTAGCCGGCTTTCATGGCTAAGGCGGGACTAGAACTCCCCGTCTCCTGGTGACTGATACGAAGTCACTTAGCCGGCTTTCATGGCTAAGGCGGGACTAGAACTCCCCGTCTCCTGGTGACTGATACGAAGTCACTCAGCCGGCTTTCATGGCTAAGGCGGGACTAGAACTCCCCGTCTCCTGGTGACTGATACGAAGTCACCCAGCTGGCATTCATGGCTAAGGCGGGACTAGAACTCCCTGTCTCCTGGTGACTGATATGAAGTCACACAACTCAAAGTCACCCAGGTGGCATTCATGGCTAAGGCAGGACTAGAACTCATTGTCTCTTGGTGATTGGTCCAATGTTACCCAGCCAGCTTTTGTGCCTAAGGTGGGACTAGAACTCATTGTCCCCTGGTTTCTAGCCTGGTGCCTTCATCACCTGACCAAACTGGCTCTATCCATATTGAAGTTATCGACACAGGAAGTACAACCCAACTTCTCTTAAGCTCCCTGAGCAGAGAGATGGGGGTGTGCAAGGGTGAGCCTCTGGAGTTTGGTAGAATCTCTAGCTGAGATACTGTACAGTTCTGAGAACCCCTAAATCCCTCTCCTGGCTGGCCCCGCCCACCCCACCCTGTCCCACCCAGGAGTTCCCACGCAGTCCATTTTGGATGCAGGTATGCGCAGGGTGAGTGCGGAGCAGTGGTGGGTTTCAAAATTTTTTACTACCAGTTCTGTGGGTGTGGCTTGGTGGGCCTGACTTGGTAGGCATGGCAGGGGAAGGATACTGCGAAATCTCCATTCCCTCCCCACTCTAGGGGAAGGATACTGCGAAATCCCCATTTCCTCCCGATCAGCTGGGACTCGGGAGGCAGAGAATCAGGGGTGAAATGCTCCCGGTTCAGACCGGATCGCCCAATCCGGTAGCAATGGCGGCGGGTGGCTCGGAGAACCGGTAGCAAAAATCCCTGCCCCCCTCCCTAAGCCCGGCTGAGCCATGCGATCATCAGGGACTGTTTGTTTTACTTTTAAAAGCATTTTAATTTCGGCCAAAAACATGCTTTTAAAAGTAAAAAAATAGCCTCCGACGATCATGTGGCTCAGCTGGGATCGTCAGAGGCTTTTAAAAGCATTTTTTCTACAACCTCTTCGGCTGAAGAGGTTGTAGAAAAAATGCTTTTGAAAGTAAAAAAAATAAATAAATAAAGAGCCACGCCCACCCAGTACATTTCACCACTGCAGAGAATAGATAGGGGTGGAGCCAGTCAGAGGTGGTATTTACCGGTTCGCCGAACTACTCAAAATTTCTGCTCCCGGATCTCCAGAACTGGTCAGAACCTTCTGGAACCCGCCTTTGGTGCGGAGGCTCAGGGAGGATGAAAAACGGGCCTCTCGGAAATTTGTGAAGGCCGGAAACGGGCCTTTTCGCCCTCCCGGAGGCTCGAAAAAAGCCCCCGGAGCCTGGGGAGGGCAAAAGTGCCCCTCCTCCACGGTGGTGCAGGAGGTCGACTAGGCCACGCCCACCATGGCCACGCCCACCCAGCCCCTGGGCAGAGAACCCCTTGCTAACATTTTTGAAGCCCACCCCTGCCCCTTACCTAAAGCCGGTCGTGCCATTGGGAGACCTACGATGCAGACTGCGAAAGAACGGCAGCGCTAATTGGGCGGACATTCTTGGCAATACGCAACACAGACATTTGGGCTGTGCTTCTTACCTTCTGCTCGTGTTTGGGCAAAGCTGCGCACGGAAAAGATTCTATGGAGTCGTCCCATGAGACTGAATATTTTCGGCCTTCTTCTTTGGTACAGTTGGTTTTCGCCAAAAATTGCGTGAAGGCCACGATGGTGCCAATGGCGTTCTGGAAGAGGAATAACAAAAGTTGGAAGGGGGCTCAGAGGCCTTCTAGCCCAACCCCCTGTTTAAGCAGACCCTATTCCATTTCGGATAAACGGCTTCTTTCAATCTCTTCTTGAAAGAGATCTCTTCTCCAAACGCTAGAGCATTCACAACTTCTGGAGGCAAACCGTTCCGCTGGTTAATGGTTCTCACAGTCAGGAAATTTCTCCTTAATTCTAGGTTGTTTCTCTCCTGAATTCTAGGGACCTTGGCAGTCATCTATGCCACTCCGTTGCTGCCCAATGGAGAAATCCTCAGACAAGGAACTTGTTGTGGCCCCGTCCGCTGAGCCTATCCCATTGGAGGAAGGAAGCTCTGAGCAGGAGGAAGAGGAGCCAGCCAGATCTCCCAGCCCCCCCCCCCCCTCTGGCACCGTCTCAGGTGCCAGCTGAAAGAGAGCCAAGTAGTGGGGAAACAGGTGTCTCAGATGAGAGTGAGGGAGAGACGTCATTCCTGGACGCACGCCAAAGAAGGCGAGAGAA
The DNA here is from genome assembly GCA_038048745.1 of Coluber constrictor foxii. NCBI lineage: Eukaryota > Metazoa > Chordata > Lepidosauria > Squamata > Colubridae > Coluber > Coluber constrictor. The sequence goes on from CM075975.1 coordinate 3,349,164, forward strand.
AAGATTACTGCAGCTGCGGCGACGTATGAGGAAATAGACTTGAGTCACTGGATTGGAGTCACAGGATCAATGAGTCACTGGACCACACCCAAAGCCTATCTATATAAGACAGGACGGTGGGTCATGATTTTTGTGGGTCTCTGAAGGGGGGGACAGATCAGAACTATCACGCAGCTGGAGAAAATGGGTGAGAAACAGACTCACCAGTCATGAAGTGAAGCAGCAAGCACTGAGCCTCGGGGGTGTACTGCTTAGAGCGCAGTACTGCAGGCTACTTCCGCTGATTGCCGGCTGCCTGCAGTTGGGCAGTTCGAATCTCACCAGGCCCAAGGTTGACTCAGCCTTCTGTCCTTCCGAGGTGGGTAAAATGAGGACCCAGATTGTTGAGGGCAAGAGGCTGACTCTGTAAACTGCTTAGAGAGGGCCATAAAGCACTGTGAAGTGCTATATAAGTCTAAGTGTCCTTCCTTCCTTGGTGTGCAATGGTTAGATTAGAATGCAGCATTGCAGGTTAATTTTGCCGATTGCCAGACGTTTGTTCCTGTCCGGTTCAAGGTTGACTTGGCCTTCCATCCTTCCGAGGTCAGTAAATGAGGACCCAGATTGTTGGGGCCAATTTGCTGACTCTGTAAACCGCTTAGAGAGGGCTGTGAAGCACTGTGAAGTGGTATATAAATCTAAGTGCTATTGCTTTCCTTCCTTCCTTCCTCCCCTCCCAAATGACCGGCTGTCTGCAAGGAGTATCAATCCTTCCATTCCCCACCATCCTGTCAGAGTTGGAGAAGCTTCTGGGATGAGAAGCGAAACGTCTATAAAAGAAAGGAAGTACCAATATAAATTAAACAACGAGATACCTTTGTGGACAGTTCCCAGACATGCGATAGAGAACATAAGTATAGAACAAAGACAGGATACAATTACTTATAAAGAACTATTGTTCATAGAAAAGAAGGTGCTACAGTTAAAGTCTTTGAATACACTAAGAGGAGAGGAAAGGGCAATTCAAACATGGTTTCAGTTTGTACAGCTACAGAATAGGTGGAAAAAAGATCAAAAAATTGGCACTGCCCAAAGTGAGGAGTATTTGATACAACAGATTAGAGATCAGAGGCCAATGCACATAAAAAGATGGTATAACATACTGATGGAAATTGACTCAGAGACAGAATTAGTTAAAGATTGGATGATACAATGGGCACGAAATTTTGAAGAACCAGGAATGATGGACACTTGGGAAACGATTTGGGTTAGAAATGTAAAATTTACGCAAGCACAGAATTTGCGAGAGAACGTTTACAAAATGTTTTATAGATGGCATATGGACCCCAAAAAATTAGCCTGTATGTACCCGAACCTACAACCTAAATGTTGGAGATGTGATTGTGTTGATGCTACCTATTTTCATATTTGGTGGACATGTAAAAAAGTTAAGGCATTTTGGATAAAAATATGATGGATTATAAAAGAAAGGAAGTCCAGTTGCCTCCTGAAAAAAGCACTTTTGAGACAACTCTCTACAGACTTTCACCTGTACTGTAGTTTAGAAAAGCGTGTTAAAACTCCAGGAAATGTAGTCCCCCTCTTTTCAGAAAAAGAAAACCAAAGGACTATTAAAAATCAATTTGAAACAGGCACTCCTTCTTCCAATGGCATGCAGGTAAGTGAAGGAATTGAGAAGTAAGCACTAAGGAGAAATTTCTTAACGGTGAGGACAATTAACCAGAAATTTTGGGTGGGTCCAGAAGGGGATTTTTTCTCGGGACTTCTTTTTTGGAGTGGGAGCGGGCAAATGACAGATAGCGTAGTTGCCAGTTTGGGATGGGTCGGGGTAGCCAAACTCCTCTACGGATTGCATAGCCCATCATCCCAACTGCGCCCCTTTCCAAAGCTGTCCCTTGAATTACCTTTACGTTGACATCTGTGTCTTCTATGGGTCTGTAGAAAGCATCGGTTTTGTGTTTGTTGAAGTAATTCAGGGCCATTTGCTTCAAGAACATGGCTTCATGTGGGCTTCTGGGGCCCATCATTCCGCGAATGTTCGTCATTCTTTCCTCCACTTCTTCCGAAGTCTGTTTCTTTTTCTCCTCCAGCACTGAGGTCCCCCAGACCAGGACGCATGCCAGAAGCAGCTGCAGGCCCACTAGGGAACTTCTCATGATGGCCAGGAGATGCAGCGAAGGTCGAAACCGTGGGCTGGAGGAAGGAAGGGTATTGATATAAGCTCCGAGGAAGCCTCACCCTCCAGGAAAGCTCCACCTTCAATCTAGAAGAAGCCCTCCTCCTGAGATTGGGACTCTCTCTCTTCTGCTAAGCTTGATCCAAAGAGAAGTGTTGGTCAAACATAACCACCTACCTTGCTCAGAGGTTCTCCCCGTCCTTTTCTCCTCTTAGAATAGAATAGAATAACAGAGTTGGAAGGGACCTTGGAGGTCTTCTAGTCCAACCCCCTGCTTAGGCAGGAAACCCTACACCACTTCAGACAAATCGTTGTCTAATCTCTTCTTAAAATCTTCCAGTGTTGGAGCATTCATAACTTCTGGAGGCAAGTTGTTCCACTGATTAATTGTCAGGAAATTTCTTCTTAGTTCTAAGTTGCTTCTCTCCTTGATGAGTTTCCACCCATTGCTTCTTGTCCTGCTTTCAGATGCTTTGGAGAATAGCTCGACTCCCTCTTCTTTGGGACAACCCCTCAAATAGTGGAACACTGCTATCATGTCTCCCCTAGTCCTTCTTTTCATTAAATTAGGCATACCCAGTTCCTGCAACTATTCTTCTTTATATGTTTTAGCCTCCAGTCCTCCAATCCTCTTGGTTGCTCTTCTCTGCACTCTTTCCAGAGTCTCAACCTTTTTTTTTTGACCAAAACTGAATGCCGTATTCCAAGTGTGGCCTTACCAAGGCCTTATAAAGTGGTATTAACACTTCATGGGGTCTTGATTCTATCCCTCTGTTGATGCAGCGTTGGCTTTTTTGGCAGCTGCTGCACACGACTGGCTCCTATTTAATCTTATTCATGTATTTCTTCTGACTCACTGGTGGAAGCTGAGTTTGACTTTCAAGCTCAGATGAGGTTAAGCCTTTCTGAAATTATATACCTTTTTACCTGGCGATCCATGTCCTCCAGCATCTGGGAAGAATGTCAGGCCAATTTATTTTTGTGCCAGTGAGGGCAGGCGTATTCAAAAGCACACCTGTATGTCTGAATGGGCCTCTCCCTGGAATTCCTCCCCTCCCCAGGTACGATTGATGTTTAGCTTGGAAGCTCACCCTTGGCAGGCTGGTTTAGGTATGATTCTATATATATATATATATATATATATATATTTCTTATTTTTGTAGGTTAATGTGTGCATTTCTTTTTAGGCCAGGTTTTTCCTACATAACTGAGATCTTTTGGAACCACTACCGAGTGAAATCACAATTCACTACATTTTGGGCTATTCTCCTTATTATGGGTCTCCCACAATGCATCACTATCTGGGTCTCCCACAATGCATCACTAAAATCTGTTTGCAACCATAATGAAGAGAAGAACCCAGTGGGCTCCCACAATGCAACACTAAAATCTGTTTGCAACCATAATAAGGAGAATAGCCCAAAATGTAGTGAATTGTGATTTCACTCGGTAGTGGTTCCAAAAGATCTCAGTTATGTAGGAAAAACCTGGCCTAAAAAGAAATGCATATATATATATATATATATAGGAAGATTTTCTGAGTTTGAGTGGACCTTGGACGATACGCACACAAACGCACTAGCATGGAAATTGACTGAGAAGTCTTGAGAAACTATTTTTAATAAAAAACAGATAAAAACAAAGGCATCAACAGCCTACAACAGTGATGGCTAACGTTTTTGCTGTTGCGTGCCAAAAGTGGGGGGAGCGCGGGGGAAGTTGTGCGTGCATGTGCCCATACCCATAATTCAATGTGCCCCCCCCCATACATGCATGCATGACCCGCACTCCCGCAGCTTTTGGCACGTGGTGAGCCCGGTAGGCCCATTTTTTTGCCCTCCCCAGGCTCCAGGGCCTTTCTAGGGACCTGGGAAGGGCAAAAACAGCCCTTTTCCCCCGCCACCCCCCCGAGGCCCACTGGAGGCCGGAAACAGCTGCTTTTCTGACTTCCAGTCCCACCGGAGCTGAGCTAGGGCAACGCTCGCGTGCCCACCGATATGGTTTCGCGTGCCACATAGATTCGCCATCACGGGCCTACACGATTCTCCTCTCAGCAAAGTCCATTAGGCCCAATTTTCTTCCCAAAACATGGGAGGCTCTCTGTGTTTTTTGTCAGTCTTCTCAGGAGCAAGGCAGTGACTTCAGCTCTGGAGGATCTCTCTGAGGGTCTCTGCTGGCCCTCAGTCCTGTTGCTACTTATATACTCATTCCCTGACCGTTGGAAAGCGCGGGAAAATCAGAGCCAGGAAGCTGTGCTCGGATTGGTTCATTCAAACAGTTCAACCAATCAATCAATTAGTTGCAGCAATGTGCTGAGAGGGTTTTTTCCTCTCACACATTGTGCGTAATGCCATGGTTAGGTGGCATTGCAAGGGTGATTGAAAACACATCAAGGTTTCTTATAGAAGGGTGGGGTCCTTTGATACTTTCTGAGCTTGGTTGTTGTCTTGCAGGCATTTTGTCACCAAACTAGGAAATACCATCAATGCACTGATTTTATTACCTAGTTTGGTCATGAAACGTTGGCAAGAAAACAGTCAAGCTCAGAGAGCATGAAGGACATCTGTAGCTCTTCTTGTCCTCTTCCTCTCTACAAACCCCATTTCTGTCTAGCACTTAGGATGTTATTATTATTATTAATTATTATTTATTATTAATTTGATTTATATGCCGCCCTTCTCTGGAGACTCAGGGCGGCTTACAATGCATTAAGCAATAGCCTTCATATTTTTGTATATATTTATAGAAAGTCAGCTTATTGCCCCCAGAAACTGGGTCCTCAATTTACCCACCTTAGAAAGGATGGAAGGCTGAGTTGACCTTGAGCCTGGCTAGGATTGAACTCGCAGAATTACAGGCAGCTGGATGTTAATTGCTGCCTTTAGTAGGAGGCATTAGCCCCCTACGCTACTCAGGTTACTTAGCAGGATGATGAAATCTCTGCAAGCAAACAACCAAGCTCAGAGAGTACCAAGACCACAGAATCATCATCTTCTTCTTCCTCCTCCTCTTCCTCCTCCTCTCCACAAACCCCATTTCCTTCCAGCACTGATGATGCTACCTAGTTGGGTCATAAAACAACTACAAGCGAATGACCAAGCTCAGAGAGAACCAAGACTCCATAGTTGTTTCTTCTTCTTCTTCTTCTTCTTCTTCTTCTTCTTCTTCTTCTTCTTCTTCTTCTTCTTCTTCTTCTTCTTCTTCTTCTTCTTCTTCTTCTTCTTCTTCTTCTTCTTCTTCTTCTCCTCCTTCTCCTCCTCCTCCTCCTCCTCTCCACAAACCTCCAAAAATGGACTAGAAGACCTCCAAGGTACCATTCACCCGTTATACTGCTTCTCCTATTAACCCTGGGCGATCTGCAATCACAACATCCAGGACAGTCGAGCCACGAAAAGCCCATCCATCCCTGGACTTCCCACCACACAGGAAGACCCGGTGAAGAGAAAGCCAGCCTGGCCAAGTTTTGGTTTCGGCGGGACACTGTCCAACTCGGCTATTTCTCAAGCTTGGCTTCTTAAAGATGGGCAGACTCAAATCCCAGAATTCCCCAGCCAGCCAGCATGGGAATTATAGTCCACACATCTTAAAAGTTGCCAAGCTCGAGGGACGCTGCTCCGGATGGCGATGCCACATTTCCAGCCACGTGCCAACACAGAAAGTTTGTGCGCTTCTGTTGTGGTTGCCTGGCACGGTCCTTCTTGGCCATCTCAAGCTCCCCCAAGCATAAAATCAGGGCTTTGAAGTCAAGAAAAATTAAAGCACAGGTCAGTGGCACGGCCAGGTTTCCGAACAATGGAGAAGGGGCACCATTCATTGGGATCTTTGTCAACAAGGTTTTGGCCAAGGGCCTTATTTGGGGCCCCCAAAAGATGCCCTATTTCTAAGCAAGCCGCGGTCCAAAGGAAAGTTCACGGGGGATTATGAAGGGCTTGGCTGAAGCCAAAGTCAACCTGGAATTTTCTGCGGAGTTTCTGATGCGAAATGTCACTGCCCTTCAGTGCGGTTCGTCGAGCAGACCTCTGGGCCTGGTGTCCGGGTTGAAGGAAGGATGACAGGCGGCCACAGATAAGCCTGATTGTGCTTTGTCTTCAGGTTCAGGATGGGACGTCGGGTTTTCTCTTAGGAAGCCGGTGTCCTGGGTTAATTGGTTGGTCTGCAGGCTGAGAATTGTATTTCCTCCCTCCCTCCTGACTGTGAGAGCAATTAGCCAGTGGAACTGCTTGCCACCAGAAGTTGTGAATGCTCCAACACTGGAGGCTTTTAAGAAGAGACTGGGTAGCCTGAAATGGTACAGGGTCTCCTGCTTGAGGAGAGGGTTGGACTAGAAGACCTCCAAGGTTCCTTCCAGCTCTATTCTATCAAAACCTATTCTCCAAGCCACACGAAGGCAGGACAAGAAACAACAAATGGAAACTAATCAAGGAGAGTACCAAGACCACAGAATCTTTTTCTTCTTCCTCCTCCACTTCTTCCTCCTCCTCCTCCTCCTTCTTCCTCTTCTTCTTCTCCTCCTCCTCTCCACAAACCCCATTTCCTTCTAGCACTGATGATGCTAGCTAGTTGGGTCATGAAACAACTACAAGTGAATGACCAAGCTCAGAGAGTACCAAGACACCAGAGTCGTCGTCGTCGTCGTTGTTGTTTCTTCTTCTTCTTCTTCTTCTTCTTCTTCTTCTTCTTCTTCTTCTTCTTCTTCTTCTTCTTCTTCTTCTTCTTCTTCTTCTTCTTCTTCTTCTTCTTCCTCCTCCTCCTCCTCCTCCTCCTCCTCCTCCTCCTCCTCCTCCTCCTCCTCCTCCTCCTCCTCCTCCTTCCTCTCCTCCTCCTCTCCACAAACCCCATTTCCTTCTAGCACTGATGATGCTAGCTAGTTGGGTCATGAAACAACTACAAGCGAACGACCAAGCTGAGAGAGTACCAACACCCCAGAGTCGTTGTTTCTTCCTCTTCCTCTTCCTCCTCTTCTTCATCCTCCTCCTCCTCCTCTCCACAAACCTCATTTCCTTCCAGCACTGATGATGTTAGCTAGTTGGGTAATGAAACGTCTTGAAGAAAACGACTGCAAGGATCTTACAATCCTTGTGGGACCCATCAATCCTGAGCTACAAATATTCCCTTTCTGATCGAACCCCAGGGATGCCTGATCTGAATTTAAACTTGCAGATTGTAATTTCTTCTGCAGCTTGCCAGCTGTTTTCATGTTGATGTCTGAGTTTGACCAACATCCCTGAGGTTCCCGAAAAAGGCCCAAAGATTCACAGTCCTTCTTCAGGCAGAGAAAAACGGGATTCCTCCCCCCCACCCCCAATGTTGTACTCTAGAAAAGACAACTCTTGAAAGATGTTGAGACTCTGGGTGGCAGAGTGGTTAGAGTGCAGTAGTGCAGGCTACTTCTGCTGCGTGCTAGCTGCCTGCAATTGGGCAGTTCGAATCTCACCAGGTTCCAGGTTGACTCAGCCTTCCATCCTTCCCAGGTCGGTAAAATGAGGACCCAGATTGTTGGGGGCAAGAGGCTGACTCTGTAAACTGGTTAGAGTGGGCCATAAAGCACTCTGAAGTGCTATATAAGTCTAAGTGCTTTTCCTTCCTTCCTTGGTGTGCAGTGGTTAGATTAGAATGCAGCATTGCAGATTAGTTTTGCCAATTGCCAGACGTTCGATCCTGTCCGGTTCAAGGTTGACTTGGCCTTCCATCCTTCCGAAGTCAGTAAAATGAGGACCCAGACTGTTGGGGCCAATTTGCTGACTCTGTAAACCGCTTCGAGAGGGCTGTGAAGCACTGTGAAGCAGTATATAAATCTTAAGTGCTATTGCTTTCCTTCCTTCCTTCCTCCCCTCCCATGTTGTGCAGTGGTTAGATTAGAATGAAGTATTGCAGGCTAATTCTGCCCACTGTCAGCAGTTCGATCCTGACCTGCTCAAAGTAGACTCAGCTTTCCATCCTTCCAAGGTCAGTAAAATGAGGACCCAGATTGTTGGGGGCAAGAAGCTGATTCTGTAAACCGCCTCCCTCCCTCCCCTTCCTATCCCCTCCTTTCCTCCTTCCCTCCTCTCCTCCTCCTCCTTCCTTCCTTCCTTCCTTCCTTCCCTCCCTCCCTCCCTCCCTCCCTCCCTGTGGTTATAAATACAGAATTGCAAGCAAACTTTCCCTACACCGGCTGAAGGTTGACTCAGCCTTCTGTCCTTCCAAGGTCAGTAAAATGAGGACCCAGATTCTTGGGGGCAAGAGGCTGACTCTGTAAACCGCTTAGAGAGGGCTGTAAAAGCGCCGTGAAGCAGGATATAAGTGTAAGTGCTATTGCTAAGTGTTTTATGGTTTAGCTTCCAGTTTCTTTGTCACCACACACAAGACACAAATTCCAAACATCGGCTCTCCATCGTTGGGTTCTGCAGCCGCATCCTTCATCCAATCCCACAAGTGTCACCCAGACCCAAAAAATGGAAGAAGAGGCAACGCATGGTCAGATCTGTGCAATTTAGGGTAATTTTATTCTCCTATTTCAGAACGAAGGCAAAAGCAGAGAGCTATGGGGATTTGGGGAATGAGATGGGTGTGCGATGGATTCCTCTTAGGGTGGGCGAGTGGGGAGGATGAGCAATTGTGTCTAAGTGATTATGTGGTTATTAGGGAAGGCAGGGGGGAGGGCTTTCGGCCCAGAGCTGAGCATCAGAAGCTGAGACCCTTCAAGCTTCGGATAACTGTTTAATCCAGGGGATAGTGCAGTCCTTGCTGATGACAGCTTTCTTTTCGGTTCTCATGTCGAGGAAGATATTGAAGGTGCAGTTATATTTCTAAAGACAGCAAAGAAACGGAAGAGTTAGAAAATGGGGAGGGGTACCTGATAAGACAGGGATGCCGAGCTTTTGGATCAGGAAGTGAGAGGTTGTGGCATTGAGCCGGTCTGGCCTAGTGGTGAAGGCACCAGGCTAGGAAGTAGGAGACGGTGAGTTCTAGTCCCGCCTTAGCCAAGAAAGCCAGCTGGGTGACTTTGGGACAAGCACCAGGAGACGGTGAGTTCTAGTCCCGCCTTAGGCATGAAAACTAAGTGACTGAGTCAATCACCAGGAGACGGTGAGTTCTAGTCCCGCCTTAGGCATGGAAGATGGCTGGGTGATTTTGGGCCAACTACCAGGAGATGGTGAGTTCTAGTCCTGCCTTAGGCATGGAAGCTGGCTGGGTGACTTTGGGACGATCACCAGGAGACAGTGAGTTCTAGTCCCGCCTTAGGCATGAAAACTAAGTAACTGAGTCAATCACCAGGAGATGGTGAGTTCTAGTCCCGCTTTAGGCATGAAAGCTAAGTGACTGAGTCAATCACCAAGAGGTGGTGAGTTCTAGTCCTGCCTTAGGCATGAAAGCTGGCTGGGTGACTTTGGGCCAGTCACTATCTCTCAACCCAATTTACCTTGCAGGGTTGTTGTTATGGGGAAAATAAGAATAAATAAATAAAGTTTATTGTGGTTGTATGTGTATACACAATATACCCATACAACGAAATTCACATAACACCCAGAGACCAGACCCAATTCACATGACAATCCCCAGACACCCCCCCACCCACCAAAAATTCCCCATCCCTAAAACCACCCAAGCATCCACACAACAGATCAAGTAATGCTGTCCAACAGCTCTCTGATGGTGTGCTGGTTATGTTCGCTGCCATGAATTATTTATCCAAATAATAAAGATAAGATATGAATCAAGCGATCAATAGTGTGCCACAAAACCAGCTGGTTTGGTTAACGGATTAACAGAGTTGGAAGGGACCTCTGCAGATCATCTAGTTCAACCCCACTTACTTGGAGAATCCAGATAGTTTTTGCTTAAGGAAGCTCATGTCGTTATTATTTATCATATCCCACCCATCCCAGAGATAAAGGAGATTCTGAGAGGTTTTTGTGAGCTGGGCAGCTACATAAATGTACAAAAAGGGCGAAGCCGGATCGCCGAGCCTTAATTCAACCATCCCCATTTGAAACCGACCATCGTTTTTGTTAGGCAGGGCCAGTTGTCCGAAATTCGAACTCATAACCGTTACCTCCTGTTCCAATTGCGGTAAAAGCTGGCAACCCTCCTTTTCCAGGTTGGCTCTGGAATATTTCACACCAGCCTCTTCTTGCTCTTTGATTTTGGTGCAGTTCGTCTCAGTCAAAAGCATCCTGACGTGGACCATGACGCCAATGGCTTTCTGGTGTCAAAGAAGAGGAAGAAGGCATCGCATTTCAGAAAGGTGGATCTGGATCGCCGCGCCTCTCACTCACTCGCCCTTACAAACCCCAGGGAGATTTCTGAACTGTGTTGAGTTCTGTCCGAACCCTGAAACTTTTAAGGATTCGGATAAAAATTAAAAATGTAAGGGAGGGCCTCTTTGGACCATGGGCAAATGCCTTTTCAATTTCAGCCATCAGGGAAATAGAGTTTGTACAATATTTGCGTACATACACATGAAAAATGGAAACAAATTTTGATGGGGAGTAGAAAAAGAAAAGAATAAATAGGCTTTATATAAAAATGATGAAAGGGAGGGGTAAAGGCTGCAGATGCACCAGACTAGAAACCAGGAGACTGGGAGTTCTAGCCCTGCCTTCGGCGTGAAAGTTGGCTGGGTGACTTTGGGCCAATCCCCGGGAGACTGGGAGTTCTAGTCCTGCCTTAGGCGTGAAAGTTGGCTGGGTGACTTTGGGCTAATCCCCAGGAGACTGGGAGTTCTAGTCCTGCCTTAGGGGTGAAAGTTGGCTGGGTGACTTTGGGCTAATCCCCAGGAGGCTGGGAGTTCTAGTCCTGCCTTCGGCGTGAAAATTGGCTGGGTGACTTTGGACCAAATGACGCATTACTTGATAGGTAATTCTTTGTATGTGCGTAAATGGAAGGAGCTTTGGCTGGCGGAGGCAGTTCCTGCTCACCTTGTACTCCAGCTGACCATCCTCCAGATGTTTGTAGTAGGTTCCCTTGCTTCCTTGATTGAAGTGGCTGATGGCTTGCTCCCTCCAGTAGGGTGGCAGAGCATGGGAGGTTTGAGCTGCTAGTTCTGTTATCCTCTCTTGGTCTTCCTTGGCGAAGAGCTTGTAACTTTCACTCGAGTCCGCAGTTACTTCTTCCGACTCTTCCGAAAACGGGTGCCTCTTTCTAGAATGCTTTTTCCCATCATGGGGAGCCTTGTTTTTGCCAGCATCTTCCTTTCCGTGGGAATGCTTCTTTTTGCAACATTCTTCATCTTTGTGGTGATGCCTCTTCTCGCAACAACACTCGTGGTGGCATCTCTTCTCGCAACATTCCTCCATGCAGCAGTGCCTCTTTTCACAGCGACACTCCTCTTCGGAGGAACTCTCTTCCTTGCCGTGTCTCCCTTCCACCACAACCACGGCCAACAGCAAAGCGCAACTGAGAAGAACCAGCTGTAAACCCAGCCAGGATCTCGTCATGGTGGCCAGGAGATGCTGAAAGAAGCCAACGATCCTGGCTGGAGGACGGAGGCTGATATACTTCTCAGGAAGTCCTGCCCCTTTAGTTGGTTCTGCCCACCAGCTGGTATAACTCCATCTCCTTTAAGTCAGGTCCGCCCATTGGCAAGATCTGGGAGGAAGGAAAGGCTGAAGAAGTCCATCCCATGGTTTCATTGTCCCTCGTCATTCCAAGAAGACCTCACTTGGGGATGTCAAGGCACCGTAGACAATGACTTTTCTTCCTTCATCCTCGTCAGCAAATTTGTGTAGTGGCAATACAGGAGGACAGAATAAGTGTTAGAAGGGACCCTGGAGGTCTTTTAGTCCAACCCCCTGCACATGTAAGAGGCTCGGTACCATTCCAGAAAAGTGGCTGTCCTGTCTCTTCTTGAAAGCCTCCAGTGATGGAGCACTCCCAATTTCTAAAGGCAATTTGTTCCACTGCTTTATTGTTCTCATTGTCAGGAAATTTCTCCTTAGTTCTAGGTTGGTATTCTCCTTGATTAGTTTCCACCCGTTGCTTCTGGTCCTGCCTTCAGGTGCTTTGGAGAATAGCATGACTCCCTCTTCTTTGTGGAAGTCCTTCAGATATTGGACGACTGGTATTATGTCACCCCTTTTCACTAGACTAGAAACAGACTAGAAATAGAGTAACAGAGTTGGAAGAGACCTTGGAGGTCTTCTAGTCCAGCCCTCTGCTTAGGCAGGAAACCCTATACCATTGCAGACAAGTGGTTATCCAACATCTTCTTAAAAACTTCCAGTGTTTGGAGCATATATGTTATGGTTGTTTTTTTTTTTTGTATTTTTAATTCTGGCATGCTGCTCAGTCATTTGTGTGAGGTGGGTGGAGGGGATGTACAAAAGGAGTGGGGGAAGACATGGAGGGAGAGAGGGAGAAAGGAAGGAATGAAGGGAGGGAGGGACATGGAGTGAGTGAGTGAGTGAGTAAGGAAGAAAGGGAGGGAGAGAGGGGATGGAGGAAGAGAGGGAAGGAGGGCCATGTGGGAGGGAGGAGGAGAGAGAGGAAAAAAGGTAGAAAGGAAGGAAGGAACAAAGGAATGAAGGAAGGGAAGGAAGGAAGTGAGGGAGGGAGGGAGAGAGAGTGGAAAGAAGGTAGAAAGGAAGGAAAGTAGAAAGGAAGGAAGGAATGAAGGAAGGATTTATTTTCAAATTAGTTCAGAATTCTCTGTGCTATGAAATTCTTGGTATTCTCTCTGCTAGCTGTCCCTGACATCTCCCAATTTGAGGTCGAATTCTTTTCCATGCTTTCCTAGATGGAGATACTGGGATCTGAATGTGGGATCTTCTACCCATGAAGAAGATACTTGGACACTGAGGAAGCTACAGTCTCATTGCTGAAATTCTTCCAAAAATCCTCCCTTCCCTCTCTGATCTCTTGACAGTGGACCAATTTTCTTGGCCACCATTCTCTGCCTCTTCTGTTTTGGACTCGCCTTTGAACTTTCTCCCAGCCTGATTTTTGGGGACTGCTCAGATTGCTCAACCTCTTTCTCTGGACAGGTTGTTATTATTTCTGGCAAGGAGACCCTTCCCTGGACCATGCATGCATGGCCAGTTCTGGCCAGAATACATTGAAGTCATTGAGGGAGCAGAAGTAAGAAGCATCTTCAGAACGTTTGTGTTTTTAAAAGGAGTCAAAGATAATAATAATAATAGACAGACAATCCCAAACAATGAACAAGGAAGGGCCTTCATTTCTGAAAGTCCCAATTCACCTGGGTTTGACTTGGTAAAGATTTGGCCGGAGCTGATTTAAAGCACATTAAAGATAACCGAAGCACAAATATTCCAACTGGCCAAGAAAAATCTCCGGTGACCTGGAAAAACATTGGATTATTCTCCAAAAGATTAATTTTCTCCATCTTGGTGTCAAAAGACAACAGTAAAAATCCCTGCTTTAGATATCTGTTCCAACAGAAACACCTTTCCCCAAGTCTAATCTTTTAATCCCTTTCCACCCATTTCATCTTCCAGAAAGAAGGGGGGGGGAATGTCTAAACTTAATTTCTCTTTGTTGTTCTTTTTTTCCAGCAAGAAAAAAGCAAATGGGCTGAGAAGTTTCTTTGCGAGGACAATCTACCTCTCTCACAGAAATTTTAGGTGGGTGTGGAGAGCCAAGGTAGGATTTGACACATAAACCAAAAGAACCAGAAATGTCACCATTTCTTTTTTTTTTAAAAGGCCATTTTTTGAGTCGACACTACGAATGCCAAATTTATTGATTGATTAAACAAATAATTTAAAGAGGGGGAAAAAAACACCGTAGAAGGATGGCTTTGGCGGCATCTAAAATCGTTAAATTGGTCTGAGTGGAGAAGTCAAGCAAACATAACTTATCTCTCTTTGCGTATTGAACGACTATGTTTGAATTTTGACTTAAGCCCAGGGGAGAAAAAATGTGAGAATTGGGTTTCGAAGGCTGGTTCAGGAATGTCCTACCCAAAGACATCCATTGTGGGGTCAGATCCATGCCTACGGAGGGGAAGGCACGTGATTGGACCAAAGAAAGGGGATTTCATGGCCAACCAAAGCCATGGTTTAAGGGAGTGGCATTCGCTTGCTCAGCCTGAGATGCCTTCACTAAATGAACTTTTGGGATGTGTCTCAGGGGAGGTGGGGCTGTCTGAACTTGCGGGGTGGAGCCACTGAACCTATATCAGTCGGTGCCCCCCACCCACAGCCAGCCCATTGCTGCCCAAGGAGTTGTGGTGTTGGTTTTGGCACCATGGGAGGCTACTGGCAGTTGGTTTTTGTCTGCTGCCTACTTGTCCAAAGTCTTTCAGCAGAAGACTCGGTGAAAGGCAATTCAACCTCTGCGGTGAACGAGAATTCAGCCTCTGCGGTGGACCCAGACGAAGAGCTGGAGAAGAACATCGAGCAACGAATTGCTTCCCTGAGGGAAACGGGGCAAGATGAAATTCGCGACATCGCCTTGGAATATTTTAACTCACAGAAAGGGTCCGTGTTCACAACCTTGGAGGATGCAACCGTGACGGCCGAGGTAAGGAGCGTCTCAAAGCCAGAGATGGTCTCCATCTGATGGCTGTTTCGGTGAGGACTATAGCCATTGGATCATTTAGCACCCTCTCTCTCGCCCCACAGGAAGGCTGGACGGTAGTTCCCATAATTCCCGGTCTTGTCAGTTGCAGAATTAAGGTGATGACCCAGGGCATGGCACAGAGATAACATAAACAGCTGACAGTTCAAACTGCCCCTTTATTGCTCCAAATTTCCCCAAACGCTCCCACATTTCTGGCAAGCTCCAGAGCAGAATGATAACAAACTCCAACACAAACCTCAAGCAGCCCCTGGGTGCAATTAGTCCAGCCCCGCGCTGTCTGCACCAAGGCTGCACGCAATAAATTCCAAATGTATTTGGCAAAACAAGAGCAAATCAAGGAGTTCAGGGAGCAAAAAATCCAGGTAATTAGTCCATAACGCCAAAAGGAATGCAAGGACTCTTGGCAAGTTCAAACGTCGGCACGCAACACTTCAGGAACTTAGCATTTGTTCCCGACAAATGCCCTTCCCCACAGCATCTCCTTAAGTATCATTCCCCAGGTGTGCCTTGTGAAGATGGGTGGGGCACTCTTCTCCTGAGTAATCTGCTCAGTCTGCCCTAATCACTTCCATCCCCTGGAGATTCTTCAATGAGAAGACAAATGGAAAAAAAAAGCAAAGAGTAGCAAGAGGGAAAGACTGGAGGAGAAATTGAATACACCAAGGCAGTGTTCTTGACTTAAAATGGAAACAGGAGAAATGAACTATAGGAGAAGCAGACAGGGATAAACAATTGTTTAGTGGCCAGTCACTAAACTATTGTCGACCATGATGTGGTTGCTTGCTCTGACTCCATTCATACATGGCATGGGATTCACACAACCCTAAACCTGGTTTAGGTTTTCAAGTCACATGGGCAAACCAGAATCCTCTACAATTATGATTGGCAAGGATTCTGGGTTCACCCAACATTCCAAGAGAAAAAGTGAATTCTGACATTGGATTGCAGCCCAATCACCCCAGCCCCATCTTAGCTAAGCCTAGCAAGTTGTACAATCTTTATTTCTGGGAAAAAAAAATTCTGCAAGAATGTAATTTTGCCTGTCCCCCCCCACCCCCCACCCTGTGATAGAAAAGCACTTTTCGCACACTGAGAGACATTTAATTTCCTGCTTGGAAGGGAGTGGTCAAAGCAGCCAAGATGGTGGCTGTGATTGCATATTTGCAGGTGCCATCTCGACATTTTTGACCTTGTAAGGTTTGTTGATATGCTTAAAGCAACAATGAGCCAAAAGAAGAACTTAAGTGGAAGCTTGAGAAAGAATCAGCGTTTATTTTGATCAAAGCAAAAGGCTGGATAGACCATTCCATGAACATACAGACAAGGTGCATGTAAGGAAGGCCACACTTGGGGAAGGTATGGCGTCCTTTTATACCTTCAGAGACATCAGCTTAGTACCCAATTCTGGCCCCCTGGCCCATGCCTTCTTTGTAGCCCTGCATTGGCTGTGCAGCAAGGAACAAGGGGGCTGGGTGCTTAGCAACACAGGTATTTGCCTGATGTAACCCTGCCATGACATAACCCACTCCAGGCACTGAGTTGTACAGAAAAACAAGATAACACAGAGGTGAGATCACTGGTAGAAACAAATGGCAGAGGCAATTCCAATTCTTAGCAAAACAATTCTTACAGAAGCAATACAGCAAGTCAAACCAATTCTACTGACTTATTTCCCACCAATTCTACCTGTTTTATTATTATGTCCCTTCAACCTCTCTCTCTGAGGATGACTTTGCCCTTTGGGGAGCATCTCACAGTCAAAACACCGCTGATTGTTTTCCTAGAAAGCCATTGGATCCATGGTGTACCTGCGGATGACCGTGGAAAAGACCAACTGCACCAAAAAAGACATAAAGTCTCAGATGTTTTTTACCTTCTCGAGATTCTCGGACTCTGAAAACAAAGAACCCCCGAAATATTGTGGGCCACTTGCTGGTGAAGACAAGGAGGTGAGAAAATAGGGTTTGGCCGTTAATGGGGCTGCATGGGAACCCCACGCCAGGAAAAGTCAGCACAGTGACACCTTCCAGCGACAGGATCCCTGGCAAATTGATTCATTTTTAATTATTTTAGATATTTTAACATCCTGCCTTTATTGTTTTTCTAAACGACTTAAGGCAGGAACGTATGTAATAGTCCTTCTTCCTCCTATCTTCCCCACAACAACAACCCTATAAGGTGGGTTGGGCGGAGGGAGGGACTGGGCCAAAGTCACTCAGCCGGTTTTCATGCCTATTGTCTAAGGCAGGATTAGGACTCATTGCCTCCTAGTTTCTAGCCTGATGCTTTAATCACTAGAGCGGGGCAGGAGTGGGCCGCTGGGGATTCGCAGGGGTTGGGGAGAACCTCTAGCTAAGATTCGGTGCAGTTCAGAGAACCCCCTAAATCCCACTCTGGGCTGGCCCCACCCACCCCACCTTGTGGCCCGTTTTGGATGCAGGTAAGTGCAGGGTGCACACGGAGGCTCGAGGAGTGTGAAAAATGGACCTACCCGAAGTTTGGGAAGTTTCCAGCCTCCAGAGGGCCTCCGGAGCCAGGGGAGGCTGTTTTTGCCCTCCAGGAGGTTCAAGAAAAGTCTCCGGAGCTCAAGGAGAGCAAAAACGCCCCTTCCCCTCCCCCCGTGGTGCAGGAGGCCGACTAGGTCACGCCCACCATGGCACCACCCATAAATAAAATTTTTGATGCCCACCCCTGGACCAGGGGTCTCCAACCTTGGCACCTTTAAGACTTGTGAACTTCAACTCCCAGAATTCCTCAGCCAGCTTTAAATTTCTGTTAATCTCTGTTGGTTTATTATTTGCTGGCTGAGGAATTCTGGGAGTTGAAGTCCACAAGTCTTAAAGTTGCCAAAGTTGGAGACCCCTGGTCCATGCAATGTGCCTGTTAACCTGTTTTCTGGAGGCTGAACTCTGGATTTACGCTCAATCATTTATTTATTTTTAATCTAGAGCAGGGTTTCTTAAAGTTTGGTCCTAGGACCCTGGGAGGCCCCAAGATCCTCTTAGGGCTCCCTAAAATCCAAATGATTTGCAAGCCTAAATTGAAAAATAATACAAAACAGCTAGTCCTCGACTTACAACAGTTCGTTTAGTGACCATTCAGCGTTACAACGGCACTGAAAAAAGTGACCGGTGATCATTTTTCACCCTTAAAGACTGTTGCAGCATCCCCGTGGTCATGTGATCAAGATTCAGATGCTGTGGCAACGGGCTCATATTTATGACGGTTGCAACGTCCCCGGAGTTATGTGATCTCCTTTTGTGACCGTCAGACAAGCCTAGTCAATGGGGAAGCCAGGTGCACTTTAACAACTGTGTTACTAACTTAACAATGGCAGCAATTCACAGGGGTCAGCAACCTTAAAGACTCAAAGAGTCATTTGGACCCGTTTCCCACAGAAAAGAAAACACTGGGAGTCACAAAAACTCTTCCGGTGCCTGACTATTTCTTGAACGGCCACAAAACTAGCATAGGTAGTTGAAATAAATGTTCTGTTTTCTTCTGAAAGTTTTATTTTTTTTTATTTATCCATGGTTGGCCTACCGGGGGTTGAAAATCTCAATAAATCGTGTACCGGCAGGTGTCGCACATTGGCGATTGTGACACATATTTTGAGTGACAGGGAACTGCAGTATAGGGATGAAACAGCCACATGTGGCTCCAGAGCTGCAGGTTGCTGACCTCTGAAATTTGAGGGCCAATTGTGGTCGTAGGTCAAGGACTGCCTGTAATGTACAGAAATGCATCAAATTAAGACAAAAACGGGTTCCAACCGCAATGCATTGAGCAGCATGTTTAAAATGACTCTTGCTCACCTTTTGGAAAAAAATAACTCGGAGGTTTTCAAGAAAAAATAGGATGTTCATTTTTCCAGAATTGCGTAAGTTCTCCTGCCTTGAATTGTGATTCCACCACCTTGTTTCTCCAAAACTAAGATCCTGTCTTATATTTTTTTGAACCCTGAAATAAGCACTTGGCCTTATTGCCATGTGCTCAAAAGCCTGATTGGGCTTATTATCATAGGATGTCTTATTTTGGGAAGAAAAGGGTATCATGACCCCCTTAGAATCAGAGATGGAAGGGATTAACCCAGTGATGAAATGTACAATTTGTTATTACTGGTTCTGTGGGTGTGGCTTGTTGGGGGGGGGTGTAATGTGACTGGGTGGGCGTGGCCAACTTTTTTTTTTTTTTACTTTTAAAACCATTTTTCTACAACTGGCCAAAGTGGTTGTAAAAAAAAATGCTTTTAAAAGCCTCTGACGATCAGGCAACTCAGCTGGGATTGTCAGAGGCTTTTAAAGCATTTTTTTTCCTACAACCTCTTTGGCTAAAGAAGTTGTAGAAAAAAATGCTTTTAAAAGCCTCTGACGATCCCAGATGAGCCGCGCGATCATCAGAGGCTTTTTTTTAACTTTTAAAAGCATTATTTTGGCCGAAGAGGTTATAGAAAAAATGTTTTTAAAAGTAAAAAAAAAAAAGCCTCTTGATGATCGCGTGGCTCAACTGGGCATGGGGGAGGGCAGGGATTTTTGCTACCAGTTCTCCAAACCACCTGCCATCACTACCGGATTGGACAATCCGGTCCAAACCAGGAGCATTTCACCCCTGGACCAACCTCCTGTGTTTTTATGTTTCCAGGCAAGAGTGACGGGTAAAGCTCATTTGCAATTGTGATGGGAAACTTTTTACTGCACGTTGAACTTTCTAACATGTTCTTTGGTTTCCCTCCCCGCCTACCTCTCTCCCTTTCTATTTTCAGCAACTGGAATGCAAATTTGACATTTTTCAAAATGAAAGATCCTTTGGTGAGGCTGTAATGAGCCATGACTGCAAGCCAGTGAAAATGATCGATAGGAGTTTTATTCTTAGTAAAAATCCTAAGTGAATGTGATGAAGCAAGCTGGAAGACAGTCATAGAAAGGAGATGCCTGCTATTGCCCCACCTCATGCTAGAATCACCGGTAGCCCCATCTTGCCCCCCTTGCCCTGAAATAGGAGAATAAAATAAAAGCTTGGCCATGTAACTGACCCGCTGAGTCTCTCGCCTCTGCTCTTTGCAAAATTCTATTTCTTTCCCAACCTTTGCAACCGCAAAAGAGATCAATGGCCCCTTAAACAAGACCCTGCAACTGATTGGAAAGCATCTGTTAGCCCTTAACTCCAGGGGTTCAGTGGGGCTGATGTACGGTGGGATGCCAACCACGGAGGAATTAAATTTAGACCCACGCAGCCGCAGCCGTGCAACTTAGTCCTGTGGTGGAGACTTTTACACCTAGTCAATCAAATCCTTCTTACCCTTGCCATTTTCCAACAAAAAAAGAGCTGAAAAGAGCTGCAAAAACAAAATAACCAATATGATAGGTTAGAGGAAGTCCTCGATTTATAGCCATTCATTTAGTGACGGTTTGTCAGCAGTTTGTCTAACTTGGAAAGTTAGAAAAGAAAGACTCTCGACTCCATTCTTAGTGAAAGCATTGTAGAAAGTTAGCACCCACCCCTCACCTAGAAGAATGACATATTTTGAGAAATATTAAAAAGGCAGAATATTATATTTCCCCGGATGAGAAATGAAGAAACATGTTTTTTTAGAGGTAGGAAGCAGACTCACTCTTAATACCTCCCACCTTCCTTAATAGCCCACAGCAGATGTCAGCACTTAAGAGATAAAGAGATAGCTAGCTCTATTCATAAGCAAATTCCCTGCAGCAAGGTCTGGACAAATGTAGGGTTAGCCCTCAGCCACAACAAGCCCCTTCATTGCATCAGCCCAAACTTCAATCAAACTTAGCTCAGACAAACATGACCCCTACATGGCCCCATGGGAGTCTGACAATAGCCAATAGAATACATGTTCTTGCACAGGAACAGGAGGTTCGAATGCAAAGCCCAAGAGAAGGTATAAAACCCCCTCATTTTCAACTCCATGTGGTCAGCTGCCCAGGGCCATCCATGTGGTTCTGCTTCATCATTAAACCATCTTTCCAATCAGCCTCCATGTTTCCAGTTCCTTTCTCCTCGCTTGGAACTGGACGAGATGGATATTTCTTCCAACAGTAAAAGATACAGGTACATATGTGCTAGTCATTCCTGCCTCTAGGGAGCAGTGCTCATCTCCGTTTCAAAGCCGAAGAGCCAGCACTGTCCGAAGCCGCCTCCGTGGTCCTGTGGCCGGCATGACTCAACGCCAAAGACGCACAGAACGCTGTTCTCTTCTCTCTAAAGGTGGTCCCTATTTTTCTACTTGCATTTTTTACCTGCTTTCGAACTGCTAGGGTGGCAGAATCTGGAACAAGTCACGGGAGCTCATTCCGTTATGCGGCGCTAGGGATTCGAACCGCCGAACTGTCGACCTTTCTGAGCAACAAGCTCAGCGTCTTAGCCACTGAGCCACCACATCCCTATTCTTTGAGCAGGACAGTTTACTAAAGCCAAGTGGTTCCAGCGTGGCAAAGCCAAATCTGGTTTTTTCGCACCCAAAGCATCTGGTTAACTCTTTCCTTTTTCCCCCTTTCCCCATGAATATCTCCCCTTCTGCAATTGCATTCAAACAAATGGTTTTTGATAACAGTCCCTGGCTTGGCAAGCTGGAGGGAGTTGCATCCCATGGTCTCATGGGACGGCATGTTGCGTAGTTTCAATTCCCCGTATGGCAGACGGGGATCTGGCAAAGCATTGGCCATCCCAACACTGTTTGCGGTTACAATGGCACCAGTGGTGAACTTTAAAATTTGTTACCAACCTGTGGAACAGAAGTTGCCTTCAGAAGTTGTGGGAGCTTCATCCCTGGAGGCTTTCAAGAAGAGACTGTCAGAAAATGATGTAGGGTCTCCTGCTTGGATGGGGGCAGTGGTGGGTTTCAAATTTTTTTACTACCGGTTCTGTGGGTGTGGCTTGGTGGGCATGGCAGGGGAAGGTTACTGTTAATCTGTAATACACTACAAGTAGTCCTGGACTGACAATGGTTCATTTAGTGACCGTTCAAAGTTACAGCGGCACTGAAAAAAGTGACTTATGACTGTTTCTCACACTTACGACCGTTGCAGCATCTCTACGGTCATGCGATTAAAATTGGGACGCTTGACAACTGATTCCTATTTATGACAGTTGCAGTGTCCCGGAATCATGTTGATCCCCTTTTGCGACCTAGACAAGGGGCATCAGTGGGGAAGCCAGATTCACTTAACAACCGTGTTATTAACTGAACAACTGCAGGGATTCCCTTAACAAGGGTGGGAACCAAGGTTTGTAAAATGGGGCAAAAAAAAAAATCACTTGAGGACTACCTTGCTTAGCCAAGGGAATTTTGGGCTCCATTGTGGTCATACGTTGAGAACTATATGGAGAAAATTGGAACCAAAAAAAATTCAGCAGGAAAGAACTCTGCATATGCAGTAATGAATGGTGATTTTTTTTTTTTTGCATATCCTGACATAAATTTAAACTGTGGGTTTGAAAAGTCAGTAAAAACAATCCAATTTTTGCCCTTTCAGTGGTTTTATTTATTAAATTTTGAGAGGAGAAATAGGAATCAGTGAATCCCTTTTCCCAAGGAAAAACATTTGGGGTTTTTTTTGGAGAAAATGGCAGCAAGGGAGATGTGTCTCAAGACACAAAGGAAAAATAATATTTCTGAAACACACACACACACACACAAAACACCTCCTTACCAGCCGTGTGGCATTATAAAGGAAAACTGGGGCAAAAAAGGGCTTGATAGGAAAAAAGAACTCTGCACATGCCCCGAGGAACAGCAGATTGAGAGGACTTTGTGTGATCTTCCACAAAATGTTTTCTTTAAAAAGACATAAGATGAGATAGCCTGTTCCTGATAGGGGAGGCTTTATTTGAGAGGATTCATTCCTGCCTAAGCAAAGGGTTGGATTAGAAGACCTCCAAGGTCCCTTCCAACTCTGTTATTCTATTCTATAATTCTATTCTACTTAGCAAATTTGGGGTTACCCATTTCAAAACACTGTTAGAAATAATTAAATGTCCCGGTGGAAGAAAAAAAAGGCGGGAGGGCAAAGCTGACCCAGTTTCCCTTGGCCGTTCAGGGAAAAATTCATGAGGTCGTTTGAAGTGGAGGAGTAAGAAAAGCTGCAGAAGGCCAGAAATAACCCGGCCGCCATTTTGAGGCAGAGCCTCCTTCCTTCTTCACCATTTCTGTGAGGCGGGCCTGGAGCTGCGTGAGTGACAGGCCTCTTGTTCAATCAGAGGAAGCGGAGTAGTCAGGCCAACTGCCAGCCAGCCAATCCCAGGGAGGGGCGGGGAGATCTTGGCAGTTGGTGATTTTTTTTCCCCCCTCCACCTCAGTCGTCTCAGTCTCATGTCTGAGGAGGTTGTGGGAAGGTGGTTTTAGGCGTGTTTGGCGCCTGACTGCTATTTTATTTCTGTTTTCTAATTAGCTAGAGGTTCCATTCCACTTTAGGCACTCCTTACCTTCCTCTTTTAATGCCCTACAGTCAGTCTTGAGTCTGGCTGATGTGTTTGGCCTGGTCTTCTCAGTCCTGGGGCTCAGAGAGACTGGGCCAAACTCCTCTACCTGTATTTTGTTTCTAAATTGGGATGGAAGTCCGCTTTCCCTGCTCCTGCTCCTGCTCCTGCTCCTGCTCAATCCCAATCCCAAACCAAGATAAAGTAGAACCGGATATATGACCTTTGGATAACTTTATATATTCATTATATTCTAACTTTATATATTCATTATATTATAAAAGCTATTCTAAAAGCAACCATATTCTGAAGATAAGAAATACATGCAGCTGCAAAGAATACAAAGCCAACATGTAATTTCCTTTAACACTCTAAAGAGGCCCCCTAACTTGTCAGAAGAAAGGAACAAACCTAAAAGACATATAGCTAGAGGTGGTTAGGTCATGGACATCCATATGGGCTAAAACTTGTCCTTCAACAAGAAGAGAATTTGAACTTATGCTCCAGTGATTTACAGAAGAATTATGATTGTTTGGCAAGGACGATGTAAAACAGTAATAATTAAAGAAATGTCAATGTATGGAAAGTTACTGTGATGGCAAGAATCCTTTGTTCTAAACTGTATAAAAGGCGTTGTGTAAAGATGGACTCTTCATTCAGAACTTTCAGATACAACTCTGATTCTGAATCTATTTTGCAAAATAAACCTGACTCTAGCTGCTCTTTGGGATGTCTCTCATATCCTTTCTTCTATAACAAAGACAGTAAAATTGGACAAAAATAGCTCCCTGTCTCCATTTCTGGCTGGATATTGGAAAGGGGGGGGGGGCAGATTTAAGTGTTACCTAAAGAGTCAGCTTTTATATGAGAGATTGGTGGCATAATTTTTTTAAATTAAGAGCATGTTGGCCCCTGGGGCCTGTTTTTGGACAAGCCAAGGAGGAAAATGAGAAAAACCCTCCTAGGTGGCAGCAAAGTCCATACAAATTTCTCCTTCCTGCCAGCAAGAAATTCCTTCAGTCGGTGATTTCTCCAGACATGTATATCCTGAAGGATGTGAAACCCCTCAAGATTGAGATTCTCTTTCAAAAATAACCAGTTGGGCAACTCTGGTGAAACTCTTGTTTCTCCTTCTGCAAAATCTTAACATAAACAGGGAACTGAGGCATTAGAAGATTCCTCCATTGTGTAATTTAAAAAAACTGTAATAAAAAGAATAATCCCCCAAAGAGGAAAATGTAATACAAAAATATTAAAATGCACAGAAATGGGTAGATTAACACTTAAGGAAGAAGCTGAATCCTTTTAAACGGGGCTTATTTTTATCAATGGCTAACTAGCGGAGACAAGTGAGAAATTTGGAAGCATAAGACAATAATTAATTGCATAAGAAAGGTTTATTAAAATGGATAAGCAAATATGTGATCAATATTAATGTTATGAATAGTATTATGATTACAATTTCTCAAAAGTAATTGTACTGAAGACAACACACTGTTTATGTAAAATAAAATATTAAATAAAAAGCTTTTAAAACTTAAAAAAAAAGATTCCTCCATTGATAACCCTGAAGGAAGCGACGCCTCAGATTGGGGATATCTTTCAAAAGACCAGTTGGGCAATTTTAATCATTTCCGTATCCTACCTTGGTAGCAAAATCTGAAAATAGACCAAGTGGGAACGGAGATGCTATTAGATCACCCTAATCTCTTTGCATCTCCAAACCGGATATTTTAAAAAAAAAAAAGGATTGAATAATTTAAAAATCTCCAAAAGGAAGGAACCGAAACACTGGTTTCTGGAAAGTAATCAAAAGTTTTTGGAATTCAAAGGGAATGACTCAAAGTCTCTAGAATAGGCACATTGTCAAGACCAGAATTCGTAGTCCTGCAGTCACTATTTGAGGCTGGGCACTTCTGGCTGCATCCAACCTCTTAATAAAAAATAAATAAAATGTCATTGCACATCATAACTGTAATTAAATGCTGTCCTCAGTGTACATTATAACTATAAAAATAAAAACACATCCTTTATATTCTATATAATTGAAATTGAAATAACAAAGATCTACCTTCTAGCAGAGCCATAATAGGAATTATCCAAAGCCCCTTCATTACATCATTACCCAGCAAGAGTCAACCAAGCTTGGGACTCAGGACAGCCTACAGAGTTGACCCTGCATGGCTACATGGGAGTCTGACAACCAATCAGAATACAAGCTCAAATTCAAAAGCCCAGAGAGGGTATAAAACTCAGGTACTCTAAGCATCTCTGACCCTTTTTTCCTCTACACCCAACATCATCAAGGCATGCGATCCTTCAGTCCAGCATTAAAACCATCTTTCCAAACAGTCTCCATGTTTTCGGTGTCCTTTTCCCCACTTGGAACTGAGCCCAGATGGACATTTCTTCCAACAAGGTTTCATGCTAAAAGGAAGCACCTGAATCTCCCCATCTACGCCCTCAGGAATGGCTTGAAGCATTTTGAAAGGATTATTAGAGGATACACAGAGTGCACCTAATTCAATTTTTGATATTCCTTGCTGCTGAAAGAAACTCCATTGTTACCTTAATGTGCCAACTGAAGAGATAAAGCCTCCAGGCTTAATTGCCAAGCTTAGCCAAGTAGCCTTCAAGTAACTTGCTCTTAACTTCAAAATGTGAATTCTGCCTGTTTGCTGTAACATAATGTGAAGATTACAAACTGTGGTCTAATATGCTAGAAAGTGTATTCCTTTCCCCATTTGATAAAAAGCCCCCCTGGCCACAGCCATCATATGTTCTTCTAAGGATAGCCGTGCATCCAGGAGGACACCCAGATTGCGAACCCCTTCCAAGGGGGTTAGAGTTTCACCCCCGATAGCCAGCAATGGAACCAGCTGGCTATACCGGGACGCTGGGAGCCATAGCCACTCAGTCTTGGAGGGGTTGAATTTACTAAAGGTTTTCTGGATTTCAGAGAAAGACCCTAATCAAATAATTCATCCAATTATCTAATAAAGCTCTAAATCCTCCTTTCTAGAAGACATTTGGACGGCCTTTGACTTTCTGTATTATCCCTATGGGCTCTGGTTATAAATAATTAAAATGGGGTGGTTTTGGTCTGGAGGGTGCTGAGCATCACAGGACTAGCAAAGCCCCTTAGATATTATTGCCTGAATATCCAAAATGGGGGGGTGGAAGGAGTGTTAGTCGCAAGCTTTGATAAAACATGAAACATGCTGTGAAACATGAAAGAGCCCGTGGTGGAAGAAAGAGGACACTAGTTTCTCCAATATCTTTGCCTAAAATTTAAGCCTGCCCTGGCACAAAATGTTGGTCTAAAGAATCAGTAATGGCGATTCTATATTAGTCCCTAGCTTTTGAGAGGAGAAATAGGAATTCTCCAAGGAGGGGGAAATATTCCTTGATCCAAAAAGGAGCCATCTTATGCTTCTGTTTGTTTGTTTTTGCAGAAAATGGCAGCAAGAGAGGCTGGGGAAAAAACGCTCGAGTCTGAAGACAGAAAGGACCAATATTATTTCTGAAACACCAAGAACACCCTTATAGCCGCGTTATAGAGAAAATAGGCTTTATTTGGGGATTCATTAATTTTTACTTAGCAAATCCGCGGCTAACCCATTTCAAACACTGTTAGAAATATTTAAATGTCCTGGTGAAAAAAGGCAAAGCTTGACTCAGTTTCCCTGGCACTGATAATTTGAGATAGAGGGTCCTTCCTTCCTTCCTTCCTTCCTTCCTTCCTTCCTTCCTTCCTTCCTTCCTTTTGCATTTTCTTCTCATGGCTCTGGAGCCACCACCAAGAAAGATCCCTGGCCGGAGAGAGACTTTGTGGGATCCCAAAAAGGGAAGACAACTTGCAGAAGGCCAGAAGTTGCCCAGCAGCCATTTTAAGGGAAAAACAGCTCCTCCTTCCATATTCATCTCTTTATCTTTAAACAGTACTGGTCTCTCTTAATGATTCTTTATCACTTTCTCCAATGATATATTTAAACATCAGTTACATGTCTTACAATATGTTTATTGACCCCTATTAGATCACCAATATTTTAATATTTTAAATATTACTCAAATGCCATCAAATTCCCCATATATCAATTTTTTGTAGACACCAATAAAACCATTTATTAATAAAACATCGGTCACAGGGTTATGTCTCTAAATCCCCTGAATTTGTAATTTGTAATCCTTAAAGGTATAAATTCCAAAACATTTTGTTCACTATTAATCATAATATGCCTAATCACAATCTTCCACCTCCTAACTCTAGTATGTTTATGAGTATAGTAAATTCTATTACATATCTATATATGTATTACTATTTTCCCAAATTATATTTCTATTTGTTTCTACTAATTTTTCACATCCCAGTATTATAAAATATTGTATCTCTATCCGTCATCTCTCAGCCTTTTTTGAATTACATGATTTATTGACTTTGGTTTGATTTTGGTTGTCTCCTCCACCACTCCTTCTGATTTCCCATCTATCTTGTTCATTTTTTCCTACTATTTGTTGAGGATCTTCTACACTCACTTCTTTATCTTTGGACAGTCCCATCATCTCCTTGTGAGAATCTTCTACTTCCACGTCTTTATCTTTACATATTCCCATCAACTTCTAATAATTCTTTGTCATTATTTCTAACATTTCTTCATAAAACTTTTCTATCTCCCGCTGAGTCATTTTGTAACAAGTTAATATACCTCTGAAATCCCAATACCTAAAGACTCCAGAAAAAAATCAATTTTTAATAAAGTTTGGTCGATCCCAAGATTATTTCTCCAAACCCCCTAACTTTCTACTCTTTAAATGCTATCAATTTATGTTTTTCAGTCTTTATTTTTTTCCAATTCCCAGCTTCCCAATTATCCAAATTTTAAAATCTTTTCTTCTGTTATTTTTCTTCTTTTGCTTCATAAAATGATCTGTCACAAATTCAACTTAGCCCACTGGATTTCTTCAAATCTTTTATTTCTGTTTCTGAATTAGCTAGAGCAGCACTTTTCAACTGTTCCCCATATTGTACCTTTTTTAGGACATGACAGTACCACCAGCAGCTTAGCAAGGTATCCAAAGCCTGATGACCCCAAAAAAGTGAAAAAAAGTACATCCACTTACCACATTTTTGATGGGAAACTTGTGTCTGTTTCTCTGACATTAATCTTTGCACTTGTGTCTGGAGAATGCTTAACCGATTCCATCAAAGAAAATTTCTTAGTTTTTATACACGTCAATGAAGAAAATTCCTTCTTGCACAAATGTGTGGAACCATACGGCAGTAATGCTACAATAGCTTTCCCCTCCGGCCACACTTCGGGGTATAAATTTTGCAACTTGGCTCCAGAACTCGGTCAGTGTTTTTTCATTAAAAAGTTCCTTCAAATTGTGGTCCTGATGCCAATTCCAGAAGTGTTGCTTTCTCTTGAGAGGAAAGATCAGTTCACAGCATTGTCCATTATTTATTTATTTATTATATTTCTATACCGCCTTTCTCCCGTAGGACTCAAGGCGGTGTACAGTCAGGAAAAAATATAGATACACAAACATCATAAACTTGCTAATTAACATATGTTTAGCCCCGCCTGTTGGAACATCAGGGTCTTGAGGGCACGGCGGAAAGCACGGAGATCAGGGATATTTCGTATCTCGGGGCAGTTCATTCCAAAGGGTTGGAGCCCTCACAGAGAAGGCCCTCCGCCGGGAGTGACCAGTTGGCATAATTTGACTGACGATACCCTGAGTAGTCCTCCCTGTGAGAACGAACTGGTCGGTGGGAGGCTATTGGTGGCAAAAGACGGTCTCGTAGGTACCCAGGTCCTAAGCCATGGAGCACTTTAAAGGTGATGACTAACACCTTGAATCGCACATGGAAGACCACTGGGAGCCAGTGCAGCTCGCGTAGGAGAGGTGTTACATGGGCGCAACGAGCTGCGCCCATAATCACCCGCGCAGCTACATTCTGGACCAGTTGGAGCCTCCGGGTGCTTTTCAAGGGGAGCCCCATGTAAAGAGCATTATAGTAGTCCATACGGGAGGCGACTAGGGCATGAGTGACCGTGCGCAAGGCGTCCTGATCCAGAAAGGGACGCAACTGGCGGATCAGGCGAACCTGATAAAAGGCCCCCCTGGCCACGGCTGTCAAATGCTCTTCTAAAGATAGCCATGAATCCAGGAGGACATCCAAGTTGTGGGCCCTCTCTGTGGGGAGTAAGGTCTCATCCCCAATTGTCAGTGATGGTACTAGCCTACTATACCGCGATGCTGGAAGCCACAGCCACTCTGTCTTGGAGGGGTTGAGTCTGAGCTTGTTTCTCCCCATCCAGATCCGCACGGCCTCCAGGCAACGGGACATCACAGTAAGGGCATCGTTGGGGTGGTCTGGGGTGGAGAGGTATAGCTGTGTGTCATCAGCATACTGATGAACGCTCACCCCGAAACCACGAAATAATGATGGGTGATGCAACCCTAAGAATTCCAATATCACATCCTCTTGATACAAATGGATAAATACAAGGCAAATTTAGTGTGCAACTTTTCTGAGTGATTTTTGATGGCAGTTTCAATGTCTTTGGTGTCCGCAACAGAAAAATTAGTTCAATAAAGTCGTCACACATTGGGAAATGATGCAGTATTTCCATTTAGTTTTTTAAAATCTGAGAGCCAAATAGACAAGGCACGATACCCAGAAGGCATTTTCAAACTTTCCTGCTAGGGGTGATGTAACATTAGCCAGGAACAGGCGCGTTTCATCTCGTAGCTTGAATAATATTTCAAGCTCGACAACCAGCTTGCTTACGAAATGAAAGAGAAGAGTGCTGTGCTCAGAATCCAAATCCTTGCATAATTGTTGGAATAAATGTTCATTCAATGGCCGTCGTTTAGTTTAATTTAATTTACTTTTTTGTCATTGCACATGGTGCAACGAAATTAAATTCTGCCAGGTGGTAATAGTTCAAAAAAAAAAAAAAAGGTGCCCAGGATGAGATGGCTCTTTAAGAATGTTTCGAACTTCCGGGTGGCGTCTTCGTCGTCGCTGGACGGCTTTCTTATAGCCGCCGGCTTCGCTGTGTGTCAGAGCCGCTCTGCTATCGGCAGGCGGCTTGAAAACCCTCTCTTCGGATCGGAAGAGAGGACAGAGCCGGTGGGGAATAGGTAGAGCCCCCAGAATTGCCGCCAGGGTCTTTTTTTTGCCCTGGAAGGCGTACTGTGTGAAGGCTCCCTTTCTACCCCACTGAAGCAGAGGAGCAAGCAATGATTCTCTGGGCAATGACGTTGACCCTCTGGAGCGCTGTCCTATCTGCCACTGTGCCATTGGCAAACCAGACACAGGTGCAGTAAGTTCAAATACTCTCTACGGTGCAGCGGTAAAAAGTCGCCAGCAGTTTTTCATTCAGTTGTTTCCTGAGAAGTCTCAGGTTGTATAATCTCTGCTGGGATCTTTTGACCAGTGCTGCAGGGTAGCATACTTTTTTTTTGATGAAAATATTATTTCTGCAGCATCCTCCAAAATCTCATGTGACAGTGGGCTCATCCATTCAGAAGCTAATGCGCGTCTTTGCAAGATGCAACAATTTGAAACAGTGGAATTGTTTCTTGTCTTAGCTTGTGCTAATCCTGCCCGAAGCTCTTCGTGTTATAACTGCTGCACCATCGGAACAAATTGCTATGCACCAAGTCCGTAGCATTCCTTGTTCCCTGAAAAAATTGTAAATTATTGTGAATATCTCTTTCCTGGTTGTTCTGCCAGATAGTGAGTGGCAAAATAATATGGCTTCCAGTATATTGTTCTGTGGAATTTGGGATCGTAGAATCACCCAAGAACATAGAAGAATCCAGAGGCAGATGTGTGAAACAATGCCTTAAATGTTTTTATTACATATAATAAAGCTTATTAACTATATACAAAGGCTGTCTCTGTCTTCATCATAGGGTAGGGGGCACACAGACTACCCTGATCAGAGATCAAGTCTCATGAGGAGCAAATACATAAGAGAGAGGGCTTGGTGGAAAGGTTAGAGGGGGTTTTATACTCAGGGAAAGCTCCTCCTTTCCACATAGGGGTGGAGGCACTCTCTGTCTCCACTAGTGTCTACATGACACATATGCCGATGGCTTGCAAATACTTGACATCTTCAAATCAGGAACACACACAAAGACAATTAATTGCACTTCACCACCGATGTCAGTTGCTCACTTTCTAGAGCCGTGATGGTGAAGATAGAAAACTTGGAAATGACTCTGGTCTGCAAAACCCAGCCAACCCCTTTGTGCAAATGCCCTGGGAAAAAGGGGACGAGGGAGTCTTTGGAGTGGTACCCACTGCCCTCATTCTTATCATTGACATCGACCCCCTGGGTGAGCAGGATGGTGAGGCACTCTGTGATGGATCCTGCAATAAAGAGAAAAAAGCAGAATTTTCCACCAGCAAAGCCTAGAAATTCCGCAGAAGATTTGAGAAAAGCCCCCCTTCCTTGGCAAAATGAATGGAACAACTCGCCACAGGACAATTCAACGCATAAAAAAATCGTTAAATTAGTTTCAACAGAACCGTGACCAGTAATAATAAACTAAAGTGAACCCAGAAATAGAACAATTTCGACAAAAATGCGGTCACCAATAATACAAATAAATTGAATGAAACGATTAATACCACACTGAATTGTCCCATGGAAAGCTGGCAAATTGTCCTTCCTGATTGAGTCCCAGAACAATTCTTAGACAAAAGTTTAATCTAAGCCAATACATCTGGCAAACCAAGTTTTATACAGGTAAGAATTTACACCCTGGCTTTGAAATAAATTCCCACCACTAGGGGTGTACGATGAGAACTTAAAAATATAGGTGGTCCTCAACTTATCACCACAATTAAGCCCAGAATTTTCATTACTAAGTAAGGTGGTTATTAAGTTAGTCGTGCCTGATTTTTTAAACACTTTTTGTGATTGTTGTTAAGTGAATCACGCTTTTGTTACATGAACACAGCTTCCCCCGTTGACTTGGAAGCTGGGAAGGTCACACATGGCAATCACATGACCTGGGACGCTGCAGCCATTGTAAATGCATGCTGGTTGCCAAGCACCCTTGATCACATGATCCGGAAGATGCTGCAATGGTCATAAGCGAGAGCTGGTCGTGTCACTTTTTTTCGGTGCCTTTGTAACTTTGAATAGTCATTAAATGAATGGTTGTAAGTTGATTCCCTGCAGGCTAATCAATTACAAATGTCTATGACAAACTTGGTTTAAGAATGCAATGGGCAGACCAAAATACATTTAATAGGCCTCAAAAGTCCTGTAAGAAGCTACAATTGTTAGATTGGAACCATGTAACCATGTAATCATGTAGCTAAGCCCAAACCCTAACCCTAACTTACGACTGGTTCTTTTTTTTGTTTTGAAAAAGTTTTTTATTTTTATAATCAAACATGCAAACCTACAAACAAGTAAACATAGGAACAGTACATAGTTAATCAACAAAATATAGCATCTAGTACATCTTTTATACCCTCTTCTTACGCTCAGTTATTTATCATGTCTTAATATCATCATTTCATTTATTATAACATTTCCCCCAAATTCCTTACTTCTCTATTCATCCATCTACCGGTCTTTTATTTTATTAAAGATCATAAAACAAATTTTTCCCCCACACCCCTCCCTCCCAACCCCCCCCCCCCCCGACTTCCCAGAGCAAAGACAGGACATACCATCTAACAAAGCTAAGCTAACATATACTACCTTATTATAAATTCCAAAAAATAAAAAATCCCATATATTCTTCCCTAATTAACATTCTTCAACATTTCATTTATAAGTTTTCTCATAGCATTAACTTAAAAAAAAAGTTATTTAAACCATGTCTTTGAGACAGTATTATTAACCATTGAGCTGAATAACCTCAAACATAAACATTTCGTCACATATAGCCTTTAAAACTTCTAATATCTCACCTTAAGCATATAAAATTTCTTAATACTAAGAACCCATCCATTTATTTTCAAGCTAGCCACTTTAGAACTGCAGTAATTTTTAAAAAGCTATCCAGTTTTAATTAAACCTTATCCCTCAATACATATAAACCTTTTAAAAATTTTGTTGTCACCTTAAACATTTAAAATTTCTTAGTAAACCTTTAACCTCAGTAAAATATCAATCAAATATAATCCTAGAAAATCTATATAAATCCCAAAGCTTTCAATAAAGTATCACTTGAGTTTTAGTTAACCATTTTAATAACTCAGTAACTCTTAAGAAACTCCCTTTTTAGTTAAACATTTATATCAAACATCCAAAATCTACGAGGTATAACCTTCAAAGAGTTCATTGCACATTCTTCCTTTCTTTCTGCATTTCTTCCAGTCTTTCTTTTTAGATGACACTTTCTTCTTAAACATGGCTCATCCCCCTGCTTTTATTTTAGAAAATTTTTGAAGCATTACTCGTCCCCCTGCTTTTATTTTCAAGAAATTTTGAAGTTGAAATTGCAACTGGTGTCTCTTGAGAGTCCATTCCCCTTTCAAAGTTATTCCCTTCGCTTTAAAACCCCCATCTCTACTTTTTCTGCTTGTAAAATCAGTCACTTCATTCTCTAGGAATTGACTCTGTCCATAAAAACAAAAATTTTCATAGTATTTTGCAGTCTGCAATAATGAGTCTTTTTGATACGCTCCAACTAATTGCGTGGAAGCCTCCACCAAAACTTCAGTTTCCAAAATGCTAGACTCCATTTTTTTTCTGACTGCCTCTTCTTTGTTCTCCATAATCACGTTAAGCTGTATGATTTCTTCCTCTTTCCCAGCCAGCAGATCCTTAAAATATTCCAACTTCCACTCCTGGATAGTGTTTTTAACTATGTCCACAATGTCCAAAATAAAGAGATCAAAAGTTTCTTGTGAATCCTTTAAAGTCCCCATTTGTGTGACTCATCCCTTCTTTCCTTAATGGCAGCCATATTTCAATTTTTATTTTATATATATTCAACTGTCAGATCAAAATCCAATTATTTTCCACTATCTTGAGGAATATATGTTAGTTAAAATCCCCATCATAGTTTTTCCTGTCTTCTTCCACTTCTCCTTTAAATCTTCTTATTATATAGTCCAATACCTTAAACAATGTAGCAGGGGCTAACAAGCACTTTCACTGGTAAGTTTCGTTTCCTTAGCGCCATCTTCCCCTTCCCTTTTCATATGGAGTTAAAGCTTTACTTGCATACTTGCAAATCCCGCTGTCCTGATTTCGCTCTGCCAGCATCCAGAATCCAAATTTCTTGCAGTCTTTGAGAAAAATTCTTCGGATCTTTATTCCTATGCTGCTGGTATGGTCGCGACGTCCCGTTCTGCCAAGCCACATCCCTAATCCAGAGCGCTGAGGAGTTTCCAGGGAACTCCCACCCTTCAGCCCCTAGGCTTAAAAAAAAGAGAGCCTGGGGGTCTTGGGGAGCTCTACCCAAGCTCCTCGGCTCTTCTCTCCCCCCTTTTCCCAGGGGGAGAATTTTTAGCTGCTAAGATTTACACTGTTCTAGCAGCTTTACGGATTTCGGGGCTGGAGCTCAAAAAAGGAGCTCTGTCGGCGTCTGCGGAGCCATGATGAACTTATTTGGAGGGATACTTACAATGCAGATTCAATTTAACTGGAGTCAAATGAGCAAGAGAGGATGTGCAGCATGGGACATGTTGCTGCCTCAGCTATCCAGTTTTTCTTTTGGGGGGGGTCTTTATTCATGACTCTTAAGAGATTGGACGCAACCATAGATCTGTGCTAAACCTCCATCCTTAACCGTACAAGGACTACCAGTTCTGGTCTTGACAAGACATTTGGCCATTCATATGAATCTGTTTGCCTGGCCCGCTTGCCAAACAGAGATTGGGAGGCAGGGGTGAATTCCACCACTGAAGCTGGTTCCTCCCCTACTGGCCCGGAAGCCCTCTTTGCCGGCAACAGTGTTTCTTTCTAAGCTGGCGGCAGCCCTTCCCGCACCGGCCTGGAAACCATGACCTCTTTGCCAGCAGCAATGCTTCTTTCTAAGATGCATCATCACCCCCATAGTCAGCCAGCCTTCTCAGGCGCCCTTCGGCCTTTGGCAGCAGCTATGCGATGAGAAGTGCAGTTCAACCCTTGCAGATGTGCGGCTGGAGTGGATGCTCGCTTGAAGATAAGGCTGGCAGCAAGGGGCAGGGCAAGGATGAATCCCACCACCCTGCTACCTAGATACTTTGCATTAGTGGGCTGTATCCAGCCCACGGGCCGTAGTTTAAGGATCCCTGCGTTTAGAGTTTCTGAGCTCCTCTCCCAGGAAGTTTGTTTTTAACAAAAGGGTCTCAAACTCTCTGCTCTCTTCTATCAAAGCGTTTCAAATTTTAAAGTGGATTTAAAATAACAGTAAACTTTACTGGTTAATAGATATATATCTATTTTGGAATAGATATTTGGAATTTTGGAAAAGGAAAAAAACCACAATAAAAATTTTGAATACAAAAAATAGATATATATCTATTTTCTCTTACACACACACACACACACACAAACAAACACATGAACACATTTGTCCACACTTAAACAGCATCCTCAACTAGGGTGCCATTCACTAGCCAGCGGGACGGAAGCCGCCAAGTCTGGGTCCAAAAGCCACGGAGAGCAGGAGGGCTTCAGGACTCCTTTTGTCCACCAAAGTCCTTGCTTTGTTGGTGGAGATGGGCTTCCCATGGGTTTAGAAAACTACAAAACTTCTTTTGTAGTTGTGTTTCCTTAATGATCGGGTTCCTTCCTGGCACGCATGCTTGCTTGCTTGCTTTACCTATCGGTAGGGTGGCTTAGGCCTTGTCTCAATCCCACTTCTCAAGTAGGACACGGTATACCCGTGGGTTGAGAAGGATATAAAATTGAATGGAGCAAGGAGAAATTCGGGCAAGCGCCATGTTCAGTGCCGGTGAGTCTTCCATACAAGCCCCCATGTTTGTCCGTGGGAAGCCCCAGCGCTCTCCCAATATCTGCCAGGAAGCTCCGCGATCCACAGGTGGCAGTTTCCAAGAGAGGGAAGCCGGCTTGTGGGTCAGGTTTATGTCCTGATCCGCTGGCAATTGGGGGACTTCAGGCCTCTGCTGGCCCTTGCAAAGCTTTGGGGGAGTGACTCCCTTGCTTGCAAAGGGGGCGCAGCTCTGGGACAGCTTCTCCAAACTTTTTCCTTGCTTCTCCCTCCCTCTCTCGGCTTCTCTCAGCCACTGTTTGGCACAAGCAACCAGGATAACTCTGTGAAGGAATCGGAGCAGTTGCTTTGTTGCTGATCAGCTCTTTTTCCAAGGATTTCGCCAGATGGGCTGTGTTCATTCCCTTATTATCTAGCGGTCATTTGCTAGTACAGCGGACTGGAAGATGAATAGTTGTCATGTATTCATGACGTGAGATGTCGTGAGATGACCAATTCATCTCTGCCCCCTGCCTTTTATCCCCAGAGCTAGGGTGGGGCTTTGCTAGCAATGGTGGTTCTTCTGTCCCGAGGACCAGCCCACAGATTTCCACTGCTTTTATCTCCTCCGCTCCTCTCTGCAGCTGCACATCAGGCACTGGGGCCAGCTGTTCCCCCTTTGGTGGTTTGCAAAAGAGGGAAGCCGGCTCGTGGATCGGCTTTATTCCCCGATCAGCTGGCAATCAGGCCTCAAATCCTCTGATGTGAACACGAAAGATTCCTTTATTAGGAATGCCGGCAGCCCTGGCGAAAAGCTTATCCCGCAGGCTGACAAGTTCTTCTGGCTGGAAGATGCTTTTATATCCTCCACTCCTCTCTTCTCTGCAGCCGCGCATCAGGCACTGGACCCAACTATTCCTCTTCCTCATCAGCCACCTCCAGTCCTGTGGGCTGTTGACTCTCCATCTGAGGGCTGATGGACGGCCCAGACTCCGCCTCTCTCTTTCTCTCTCTGCCAGCTTTATTCCCTCTTCCCCCTTGGAATTCTCAGGTTGCCTTGATACTGATCCTGACTCCCACACCTCCTCCTCTTCCTCCTCTGAGTCAGCTCCTGGAGGGGCCGGTGGTTGACAGGCCACAACAGGAAGCCTCCATTAGGGCCATAGGTCAAAGACTACTTGTACTTGCTATGGTGTGTTTATGGACAAGGAGCGTCAAGCCCCTTTTCAGCCCATGTTGTTCCATGTGTGGTGTCACTAATATAATTGGGACTTCATAGCATCCTCAAGCCAATTTGGAATTGTTTGTGCAGAATCTTGATTTCCATCGGCACAAAAGACAGGTGGAAACTCTTCAGCGTTGCATCGAGGTTCCTTTTTCTCCTGGATATCGTTTTGGATAAAAGAACCACAGTTTGTAAGAACATCAGCTGCTCTCAGTTGTTCCTCTTCTGGGGCCACATCTTCATTTCCTCTCCACGTTTGTGAGACTCTCCTGTGATCATCAGACCTCTCCCTTGCTATAAAACAGAAATAGCCTCTTCAATCTCCTGATACTCTACCAAACAATCCACTTGGAAAGACTTCGGAAACTGAATGTCTCTGGGCATCCAGATGGAATAAACGTTCCAGGAATGTGGAATTAAGACGAGTCCCGCTAAGAAGCTCAGAAGGACTCCCACATTTTAAAAAAAGATGACCGCAAATTTTTTTCTCCTCCGTTTGGAAGATGTTGCAGTTGACAAAACTCATGAAGATGATGGCCAACACTCTCCACAATGCAACACAAGGGCATTGCATCCTGAGCTAAAAGAAAAAAACCAGAAAGTCCAACTGCCTCCTAAAAAAGCACCTTTGGAACGTCCTGAGTTAAGAAAATAAAATTTCTTGGCAGTACAGAGGTCTGCAGTGAATTTCACACAGTGGACATATGTGTTATCTAGACGAGAGCCGGGCAAAGAATACGCTCTCCAGATGCCCATCTCTTTTCTTGCCCTCCTGATTTTCCACCTACCGTGTTCTCCAGTGTTCAGTGGCTACGGAAGTAAAACACATAAGCCATCCCAACACACTAAGCAAAGAAGCGAATAAGTGGGTCCCATTATTGGCCAGGTAGATTGACTCTGGATTTCTTTGTCTGAAATCAAGACAAAATAGCACAGTGTATTTATACTGTGATATACAGACACTTGCATGTCAATACATGAATAACCTAGAGGCGTAAAAAACTTCCACCGTTGATACCATTAGGAGGAAAATTTGCCTCCCATTTGATTTCCTAGCAATATAAATGTACTAATGTTCATATGCTAATTGTCGACATTGGAAAAATTGGTATTCCTTGTACAGTCAATGATTGAGGGTGGGAACTTGTCTCTGGCTGCGTCCAAGCTCTTAATAGCCACAAATAGGATCCCAATGAAGAACGGTTGGGTGGCAGAGGTGGGAACAGGTCCCATGCTACACATTTCCTCTTGCTCGTTGGACCCCCATGAAGGATGCCTTGGAAAATGGCAGCCAACCCGGGGGATGACTCTATGTGGTTACCAAACAGCCACATCCACATTTCGTTCCATTTGGAGGCTGATGGAGAAGGCTGCTACATCGGAAGAGTTTCCTCCAGGTAGCGAGCGGCTACTTGTGGGGAAATGCAGCACAGATGAAGGAAGAGGAGGAGGGAAAGGTTTTATGTCCTTAGAAGGACATCCGCCGGGGATTGGCTGATCCACCGGCAGGAAGTTTAAATAGTAGTCATTGGCCGGCTGGCTTGCCGAAGCCGCATATAAGGGAGGCTCAGCAGCTCAGCCGGCAGTTCTGTTGGAGACAAATAAAGTGCTGAACGGACCTCTGCTGAGTCGCGTCTTCTTTTCCCTGCGCCAATCTAACAAAAGGCAGCAAGGCAGGGGAGGGGAGGGGTGAGAACTGAAGAAACACACATCCTGAGCACCTCCGGTCCTTTCTCTTTCCTTCCCTTGCCAGCCAGTTGCACCGGTGGAGCAAAATTTACGGTAGAGAAGAGTTTTTTTTCCCCTTAGGTTGCTCAGAAAAAGGAATTTGCGAAGCCACGGGGAAAGTTGCAGGAGAGCAAAGAAAATCTGCTTCACCCAGCAAGGGGTTAGGTTTGTTGCACCAGTGAAGCTGCTTGCGGTAAAGCTGGTGGCAGCTTTGGTGGTAAAGCTGGTGGTGGAGAGGGGCTACCCATGGGCTTAGTTCCCACTTCTGTTGTAGTTGTGTTTCCTAAATGACCAGGTTCCTTCCTGGCATGTTTGCTTGCTTTACCTTTAGGTAGGGTGGCTTAACCCTCGTCTCAACCTCACTTCTCAAGCAGGGCACAGTGTACCGGTGATTCTCAACCTGTGGGTTGAGAAGGATCCAAAATTCAATGGAGCAAGGAGAAATTCGGGCAAGCACCACGTTCGGTGCCAACGAGTCTTCCATACGAGCTGCCATGTTTGTCCATGGGAAGCCCCAGCACTTTTCAACACCTGGCAGGAAGCTCCATGATCCATCCACAAGTGGCGGTTTGCAAACGAGGGAAGCTGGCTTGTGGGTCGGGTTTATGTCCCAATCCGCTGGCAATCGGGGGACTTCAGGCCTCTGCTGGCCCTTGCAAGGCTTTGGGGGAGTGACCCCCTTGCTTGCAAAAGAGGCGCAGCTCTGGGACAGTTTTGTTTTGTTGCTGATAAGCTCTTTTTCCAAGGATCTTGCCAGATGGGCTGTATTAATTCCCTCATTATCTGACAGGTCATTTGTTAGTACAGTTGGACTGGAAGATGAATAGTTCTCACCTATTCATGATATGAGATGTCGTGAGATGACCAATTCATCTCTGCCCCCTGCCTTTTATCCCCAAAGCTAGGGTGGGGCTTTGCTAGCAATGGTGGCTCTTCTGTCCCGAGGACCAGCCCACAGATTTCCACTGCTTTTATCTCCTCCGCTCCGCTCCAGTCTTCTCTGCAGCCGCGCATCAGGCACTGGGCCCAGCTGCTCCTCCTCTGGCGGTTTTTATAGTTGTGAAACCCTCCTGTGGCAGTGTCAGCAGACCCCTCCCTAGCTATAAAACAGAAACAGCCCCTTCAACCACCTGATGCTCTACCAAACAGGCCACTTGGAAAGACTTGGGAAACTGAATGTCTCTGCGTATCCAGATGGAATAAATGTTCCAGGAACGTGGAATTAAGACGGGCCCTGCTAAGAAGCTCAGAAGGACTCCTGCATTTTTTTTAAAAAAAAATGACCATATTTTTTTTCCCCCTTCTATGGTTTGGAAGATGTTGCAGTTGGCGAAACTCGCAAAACTTTCAGCTTCTTGTCTGCTCCCTTTTTGGACCCGGAAGGGGGGGGGTTTCTCCCATCCCTGAGGCACCTATGCTCTACTTGATTAACATGTCCGGGAGAATAGAAGGTGGAAGTCCTTAAGCCAGGTGATCTCGCTGAATGCTCATCACAAGGCAGTCGTGACAATTATTAATGGGCCGTGTTCTGACCCAACTCTCCAAACCCAAAAGGTTCCTTTATTAGTAATGCCGGCAACCCCGGCAAAAAGTTTATCTCGCAGGCTGACAAGTCCTTCTGGCTGGAAGATGAATAGTTGTCATCTATTCATGATATCAGATGTCATGTGATGACCAATTCATTTCTGCCCCCTACCTATTATCCCCAGAGCTAGGGTGGGGCTTTGCTGCATCCCAAGGACCGGCCCACAGATTTCCACTGCTTTCATCTCCTCTGCTCCTCTGGAAAATTGCAGCCAACCCTGGGGATGATTCTATGTGGTTACCAAACAGCCACATCCACATTTCGTTCCATTTGGAGGCTGATGGAGAAGGCTGCTACATTGCAAGAGTTTCCTCCAGGTAGCGAGCGGCTACTTGTGGGGAAATGCAGCACAGACGAAGGAAGAGGAGGAGGGAAAGGCGGCAGGGCAGGGGAGGGGTGTGGACTGAAGAAACACGCATCCTGAGTGCCTCCTGTCCTTTTTGTTTCCTTCCCTTGCCAGCCTGTGGCGCCGGTGGACCGATTCGCGGTAGAGAAGAGTTTTTTGCTCATGTTACTCAGAAAAAGGAATTTGCAAAGCTACGGGGAAACTTATAGGAGTTCAAAGAAAATGTGCTCCGTACAGCAAGGGGTTAGGCTCGTTGCGCTGAGGAGCTGCTCACAGCAGAACGCCGTGGGGCTTGTTGCGCCAGTGAGGCTGCTCATGACAAAGAGGTTTTTTCTCAGAAAAAGGAATTTGCAAAGCCACAGGAAAACCTCGGGGGTAGGGTCACAGAGTAGTTGGGGGAAGATGCAGGTGCACAGTGCTTGCTGCCCATGGCTTTCTGAGTCAAAAATTGTAGGAAGTGGGAGGGGGGGAGGTTTTTTCCTGAGTTAATTCATGAGCACTGGGCTTGCTGACCATGGAGGTTTTGGCAGTATGGTTGAAGGACGGATGGTGGGCAACGGTAGTTGGGATAAATTGAGGCCAGCTGGATATCAGGGGCCTCGCATTAAGGCGTGCCCCAAAGATCCGGTGCAGATGAGAGGGTGAGTGTGGGGCATCAGAAGATGCATCATTCGGAGCTCTTCCCTTGCGCATGGCTGTGCTCCTTTGCTCTAACAGCGGTTCCAGCCAATATTTGCCGGCTAATGGCTGCTTCTAATGGCCAGTGTGTTCTGTTCAGCAGCCCCTTAGCTGTGGTCTTTCAAAGCCTAAAGGCTGTGTGATGGGGGTGAGGTGTGTGGTGAGGAGTGGGTGGCCAGTTGGAGGTATTTCTAGGGAGGGCTGGCTGCTCTGGCTTCTACTGTCTGGCTCAGGCTTCAATGGACCAGGGGTGGATGGATCAGCTGGAATGTGGATATGGTGAAACTGGGGAAAATAGGAATACGTACAATGAGAACCAAATACAAGGTAGAGAGTATTAAGTTACTGCTGAACGTAACAATGAATAAATGCAAGCAATTTAAGTCGTATCAGTGATGCTCTGTGTGGGGTGTGGGTTTGTCCTTGGATGACCATGTGCCACAGATTAAGATGGATGCTTCTTTGTGCTCCCTGCCTTCTCCCAATGCTAAAGGAAATGGAGTCTGGTTCCCCAGTGTGCGCTTGGTTTGAGAGTGTGGGCTGATGGGTAAAATGGGTTGGGTCAGCTTCAAACAATATACTTGGTATTTGTCCCTCCGGCCACTAGATGGAGCTAGAAGAGTATATGCTTGTACATTGGGGCATGTTTGTCCCTCAGGCCACTAGATGGGGCTAGAGAGCAACAACAGTATATAAAGATCTTACGCTGGGGCATCTGGTTATTGTCCCAAAGTCACAAGCCTGGCTTTCCTGTACAAATATTCCAAAAATACTCACAGTCTTCTGGTTATTGATCCAAAGTCATGAACCTGCCTTTCCCTTACAATATTCCAAAAATACTCACTGCATCCAGGTCATTGGCTCAAAGTCTTGCTTTTGGTTGCAGTTCCTAAGATTGGACTAGAACTCACCTATTGCCCTCATGACGTCCAAGGTGTGCCATTTCCTTTCTAGAGCATGGGGTCGGACGAGGACAGAAGTCCAGTAAAATCAGTTCTTATGCCCTGTGAAATAAGGACTTGACCTTGGGAAGGAACGAAGGGTCCAAGCGCAGAATATCTCTGTTGGGATGGAAAACGCATAGATCCTTCCTTATTGAGAGGGCTGCTAACTCGGAGATGCGCCTCGCTGAGGTGATAGCCACGAGAAAGGAGACCTTGCAAGTGAGGAAACGAAGGCTGGCGGAGTCATTCCTGGCTCCTTTTTGGGGTTAAACTCTGGGGCACCGTGCCTTTTGTCTTCCCTCAGGTCTAGGTCTATCATCGTTACCATCCGGTACCAATCCCCGGATTCACACAGGCATCCCCTGGGACAAGCAGGGGTGGAAGAGCTCCCAATTCAAGCCTTCTCTGAAGTGATTGATCAACATTCACTCCAGCCAGTGCCTCAGTTTTCCGGCTACTCTCCAGGCATAAAAACCTTTCACCCTTGATTCCATTAGGAGGAAAATTTCCCTCCCATTTGGTTTCCTAGCAATATAAACATACTTATTTTATCTGTTAATAGGCTAACTGTTGACATCAGGAGAATTGGTATTCCTTTTAGAATTAATGTTTGAAGCTGGTAACTTCTCTTTGGCTGGGTCCAAGCTCTTAATAGCCACAAATAGGATCCCAATGAAGAAAGTTTGAATAGCAGAGATGGTAACAGGTTCCATGCCACACATTTCCTCTTGCTCATTGGACCCTGTGAAGGATGCCTTGGAAAATGGCAGCCAACCCTGGTGATGACTCTCTGTGGTTACCAA
Organism: Coluber constrictor foxii; assembly: GCA_038048745.1. Lineage (NCBI taxonomy): Eukaryota > Metazoa > Chordata > Lepidosauria > Squamata > Colubridae > Coluber > Coluber constrictor. The sequence continues at coordinate 3,392,516 of CM075975.1, forward strand.
ACAGCCACATCCACATTTCGTTCCATTTGGAGGCTGGTGGAGAAGGCTGCTACATTGCAAGAGTTTCCCCCAGGTAGCGAGCGGCTACTTGTGGGGAAATGCAGTACAGATGCAGGAAGAGGAGGAAGGAAAGGCGGCAGGGGAGGGGAGAGAATTGAAGAAACACATATCCTGAGCGCCCTTTCTCGTTCTTTCTCTTTCCTTCCCGCGCCAGCCCATTGCACCAGTGGATCCATTCGTAGTAGAGAAGAGTGTTTTGCTTAGGTTGCTTGTAAAAAGGAATTTGCAAAGCCACGGGGAAAGTTGCAGGAGAGCAAGGAAAATCTGCTTCACCCAGCAAGGAGTTAGCTTGTTGCACCAGTGAAGCCATTCGCAGAAAAGAAGTTTTTTCTTAGATTGCTCAGAAAAAGGAATTTGCAAAGCCACGGGAAAACCTCTGGGGTAGGGTCACGGAGTACTTGGGGTCTGCAGTTATACGTGATTTCATATGGGATTTTTTGAATTACACTAGACCATATTCTATTCAATGTATAATTTGAATATAGAAGGGGCGTTGGTCCTACCTGATATGCTCCTTCTCGTTGGGTGGAGACAGCAGCCAGACATGGTCAGGAGTTGGACTGAGCCTGTCAGATCCTTCTTAAATTCTGCCCCTGTTGCTGGGGCTCCCAGCTTTTGTCGAAGGAGGAAGACAGACTCTTGTGTGTGGATAGAAACTGCAAGACAATAGAACCATTAGTGTGGAAAAAGAATATCCCAGACTGACAGCAAGGGTGGGGCTGGCTGCTGTCTCCACCCAACGAGAAGGGGCGTATCAAGTAGGACCAACGCCCCTTCTCCATTGAAGGTGGAGACAGCAGCCAGACATGGGACATACCAAAGTTCACTGTCCCAGCTCATGGGAGGGAACAGTCTGGGCAGAAGACTCCTCAGCACCCTGCAACACTCTCCTCCTAAAGTCAGCCTCTGCAGAGGCGAATTTATCTATCTTATTGTGTCTAATAAAAGGGGAAGAAGTCCAAGTCGTCGCCCTGCAGATCTCAGACAAGGAAACCTTAGACGCCCAAGCCACCGTGGTCGCAGGAGGAGGAGGCAAGGAACGAAGTTTGTATGCTGTCGTAATCGTCGCCTGGATCCAACGCCCCACCGTGGAAGAAGTCACTCTCTGCCCTAGGGAAGAGGGAGAAAGGAAATGAACAATGCTTCTGTCCGACGAATATCAGCTGTCCTCTGGATGTAGAGTTGAAGAGCCCGCCGAACATCCAGCGTGTGCAATTGGCTCTCCAATGGATTGGAAGGACAGGGATAGAAATCTGGCAGAATCAGCCCCCTGCAAGCAATGAAAAGGAGAGTTAATCTTAGTCACAAATGTAGGGTCCAATCTAAGGACTACCCGATCACTGAAAAACACACAAATCGTTCCTAATGGATAAAGCTGCCAGTTCAGAAATTCGACGCGCAAACATGATCACAACCAAAAAGGCCACCTTACTAGACAACAGACGCAAGCTGGCGGAAGCAAGCGGTTCGTATGGAGACCCCATAAGAGAGTCCAATACCAGGGAAAGGTTCCAGGAGGGATACCGGCAGTGGTGGGATTCAAATAATTTAACAACAGGTTCTGTGGGCGTGGCCAAGGTGGGTGTGGCCAGGTGGCCATGTGACTGGGTGGGTGTGGCTAGGTGGCCATGTGACTGGGTGGGCGTGGCCAACTCGTCGTCATTTCTTTTCCCCAATTACTATTTTAAATATAAAAAAGATATACCAAAAGGTTGTTTATTTATAAGTATTTAATACTTAAGAATAAGAGGTACACAGAACTTGATTTTGTTATGAGTTTTACAATATGAATGAAAAGCTATACAAAACCATACAAGTTTTACAATATGAATAAAAACTATACATAGCTACACAAGTTTTATAAAATAAATAAATAAATTTAAAATTAAATAAAAACTATTCAAAACTACACAAAAGTTTTACAATATGAATAAAAACTTTATACAAAACTACACAAGAGTTTTACAATATGAATAAAACCATACATAACTACACAAGTTTTACAATATGAATAAAAACTATTCAAAACTATGCGAGTTTTACAATATAAAAACTTTATATAAAACTATACGCTTTACAATATGAATAAAACCATACAAGTTTTACAATATGAATAAAAATTAATTATACAAAACTACACAAGAATTTTACAATACGAATGAAAAACTTTTAAATAATATCTGACAAAAAAATAAAACTTACGTTAGGTATTTCCAAATTGCTGCTTGATTGGCGTCCTCCTCACTTTCATTTTTCTTCAGTTTTATTCGGGCATCATCAGCTGTGTGATTTACCCATAACCATTTTTTTACTATAGGAATAGGGTCCCAGTCCTTTAGCGGTAGGCCAATTAAATTAACAGTCATTATGTTTGCTATATTGGAAACAGTCAGGCGATTTCTCTTCTCGGAACATAGGACATTCATTTTTGAAAAACCCCTTTCTGCTCCTGCTGAACTTACAGCAATTGTTCTGACAATATTTTTAGCTTTTTGAATACTGTCAGGAATTGCATAGTTCTTGGAATCTTTTAAAACATTTTCTACGAAGTCCAGATAATCATTAATATTAAGTTCATGATTAAAAATGTCACTAAATTCAAGCAATTCTTCTTCAGCTGCTTTCCATGGAACTACTACTTCACCAATATTCCAGTAATCTGGCTCCAAAAAATTGAGAAATTGTAGTTTGTTCCTGTCTTGAAATTGGCTACCTGTTTTTAAATGTTCACAATCCATTAATCTTTTATTCAAATTCATGATGATCCAAAAGTCTTTCCCGAGGAAGTCCAAGAAATCGACGATTTTCTACAAATTTTATACTTCTGAAGGTTTCTGAAGTAAGTAATATATCAGCTTTTTTTCATATGCCCCCTTTTCCTTTCTAAGCATTTCAAACGCTTTAACAGATCTTATTACAAGTTTTTCAGCTTTTAGGATGTCTATATTTCTTGCTTGCAATGCATTTGATAGAAGAGAGATTTCATTTAGAATGTCAATCATCAATGCCAAATCATTCACAAAAATATATATTTTCAAGATGGGCAGCCATAACCTGAGTATTTTTCATTTGTATGAAAGTACTGATGTAGCGCTGGATAAGCACGCCACACAGCTAGGGTTGACCTTAAATGGTTCATCCCATCTTGGTCCCAAAACTCTACCAATTATTTCAATTCCAAGTTGTTCAGATATTTTGGTAAGTTCAATTTGGTTGTTATTGGATTGATGAAAAATAATATATATCTTATCAATAAATATTTTAAAATGATTTAATTGCTTTATTTCCTTGATGGAGTCATCTAAAACAAGTTGAAGACGATGGTTTAAACAATGCCATATTATTATGTTTGGGAACTCTTTTGCTATTCTGGTGCTCACTCCAGATTTTCTCCCAAGCGTAACGCTGGCACCATCAGAACAAAATGCTATTAAATGTTTTTGTAAGTAGTTCTTGGTAAACCCAACATTTTTTAAACTGTCCATAACTGAAGAACATATTGTCTCTGCATCTCGTTTTTCTAATTCAACTAGCTCAACAAAAATTGTTGGTGAGGTAATTGAATCCTCAACTTTTAAGAAAAGCATAACAACCGGTTTGGAAGATATTGTTGAGGCTTTGTCAATAATTAAACATATTTTCAGATTGTTTTCAATAATTTTAGCAAATATTTCTTTTTTAATTTCTTTCGCAATGAAATCTACTAGTTTCACTGCAGTTTTACGTGAATGTAAACCTATTCCCATATCTAATCCATTTGCAATTCTATCTCATCTTCTATATCTGAAAATGGTTTACATCTTTGTGCCAGACTGTAAACCATATTAAACACTCTACAAGTAGTAGATAAATACTTCTCAGTCATCTTATCAATTGCTTTTGTCATAGAATCCTGCTGACATTGGTTTACGGTCTCTTTACAAACATTGTGTGCATTTGATGAAAAATGCTGCTTCATTTTTTTCTTAAGAGAGGCTTGTTTTATCTCTTTGGTTTTCCCTGATGCCTCAATTTGAAAATATTTCCATTCTTTGGAGAGATGACTGCTTTTCTCTTTTATGGAATCTTGTTTTACACAATACACACAACCTAACTTTTTGTTTGATACTTCCAATCCATCGTATTTTTCTTTAAAACTCTTATATTGTAGCATTGTCCAGCATTCAGGAAGACTATTTTTAATTTTTGAACTATCTATTTCAATTGATGTGCTGCTTTCTCCAAGTTGGGGTGACTGTTCTGTATCATCCGAGGCCAAATCTGATACAACTGGTTCTGATCGTGGTTTCTTGCTGAAAAAGCCTCCAACCAAGCGCCTCACCGGCTTCCTCCACCCAAGCGCCTCGCCAGCTACGCAGCCGCCGGCTACCCTACCCCATCCAGTCACGGAGGGGCCGATTGAACGCTTCTCCTGGGTCTTCTCAGCAACGAGGCTTGGGTGGAGGTAAACAGCGAGGCGCTTGGGTGGAGGAAGCCGGTGATGCGCTTGGGTGGAGGTAAACGGCGAGGCGCTTGGATGGACGTAGCCGACAAGGCGCTTGGGTGGGGGTAGCCGGTGAGGTGCTTGGGTGGGGGTAGCCGGCGAGGCGCTTGCTTGGAGGTAAACGGCGAGGCGCTTGCTTGGAGGTAATCGGCGAGGCGCTTGGGTGGGGGTAGCTGGCAAGGCGCTTGGGTGGAGGAAGCCGGCGTGGCCAACGAGGCTTGGGTGGGGCTACCTCCACCATGGAGATCACGAATTTTAAAAAAGCCAAAATATAATTTTATTATCCTGTCCAGTTCACCAAGATTCTGCTCCCACATTTTTAAAAAGGGTAGGCCGCGGCCAGTAGCCGGGCGGCCGCAGGTCGACCACCTTTCCCAGCCCCGCTTCCCCGAAGGCAGCACTCGGCTGTACTTGCCTGTTCTGCTGCTGGAGCGGTTGGGGCAGTCTGAGGTTGGAACAGAGTGAGAGGCTGCCGCGGGCAAAGGTAGGCCTGGGCCACGTGGTTGAGAGGAGCCAAAGACGAAAAGAAGCTATGCCTCGGTGTGTCACAAAGGCAAGCTTTGCAACACAGCGAGGGAGGCTAATAAATAGGGGAGGGACGGGCACCGGGCGGGCCAGCAATTTAACAAACAGTTCAGTGTGCTGCCTGGCCAATAAATGGTGGTGGGCAGAGTGAGGGGCGGGCGAGCCAGCAATTTAAAAAACGGTTCGGTGTGCAGCGGGGCCAATAAATTAGAAAAAAACTCCGAACCGTTCGTTAAATTACTGGCTCTCTTGTCCCATTTATTGGCAATAAATAGTAGTGCGGAGGGGCGGGGCAAGGGGCGGGGCGAGCCAGCAATTTAACAAAGGGTTCGCCCGGACCTCCTAGAACCGGCAGAATCCCACCACTGCATGTGCACCAGCTGAAAAATGTATGTGGTGCTCCTTATAGATTTCTTTGGTCGGGGTCTGTTTTTTAATTTTGAGCTTTTACAAATAGAACACTCTAAATAATTATCACAGTTGTTTACTTTAAGACCTTTTGAACAGTTTAACATTTTTTTTTATAATCGGAAACCCAATGTGTCCCAATCTTCGGTGTAATAGGTGGGCACAATTATCATGTATAGGTTTACCGATAGAAATATATTTGTTATTGATTGGTTCAGTTACAACATGTTCAACATCAGTGTTATCAACATTACTATTTTCCCCTTCTGTGTTACATTCCTTAGTATTACAACATTGTTACTAGTGCTTGCTGCTCATGGCTTTTTGAGTTGAATGTTGGCGGGAGTGGGGGGCAGGAGAGGGGGGGGAGGTTAATTCACGAGCACCAGACTTGCTGGCCATGGAGGTTTTGGCACTACGGTTCTTGTGGGCAATGGCTTTTGAAGTCGAAGGATAGATAGTTGGGATAAATTGAGGCCAGCTGGATGTTGGGGTCCTCGCTTAAAGGCACGCCCCAAAGATCCAGTGGAGATGAGTGGGCGAGCGGGGGGCATCAGAAGACGCATCATTCAGGGCTCTGCCCTTGAGCATAGCTGAGCTTCTTTGCTCTGCCAGTGGTTCCAGTCAATGTTTGCCGGCTAATGGCTGCTTTCAATAGCCGTTGTGTTCTCTTCAGCAGCCCCTCAACTGTGGTCTTCCGAAGCCTAAAGGCTGTGTGATGCGGGTGAGGTGTGTGGTAGAGTAGGTGGCCAGCTTGGAGGTATTTCTGGGAGTCTTATGTCAGACAGGTGTAGCTTTTCAGACTTCTGAATGTGGAGTTTGGCATTGCAGGAGATTTTGTTGGGTGTTGCGGTGAGACGGATTGGGGCGGAGGATCACTGGGGGAGCATGCAGGAGCCGAAGGCCTCCAGGTGTCAGGAGTGGTGGGAGATTGTGGCAGGGAGCTAAGAGAGGGCAGGATCACATGATCTTTGTGGGAGGATGCAGCACGGTGCTTGCTGCTCTTGGTTTTCTTCCTTGACAGACAGCTAGACTCACCGGTGGAAGTTTGGGGAGGTTTTTCTTGGGGGAATTCTATGCTGCCCTTGGCTTTCTTTACGGAAGGATTGTGGGTGGGGTGGATTGAAGGTGGTGAGGTTGGGGAAGATTTTCTTGGGTTAGGTCATGAGCACTGGACTTGCTAGCCATGGTGGTTTTGCCAGCATGCTTCTTGTGGGGTTTTGAAGTCAAAGGATTGAGGATGGGCAGCGGTTCTCGGGAAAAATTGCGGCCGGGTAGACGGAAGCATTCTTGCATAGAGGCGCCCCCCCAAAAAATGCATCTTTCAAGGCTCTGCCCTTGGGCATGGCTGAGCTCCTTTGCTTGCCCACTCATCCCCCCTCACGGATCCCCACCGGATCTTTGGATGCACCTTTATGCGAGGCCCCTAATCTCTAACTGGCCTCAATTTTATCCCAACAATCGCTCCATTTTCACCAGTAGGGGCACTGCAGGCTCCCAGCATCAACATCACATGTCAACTCTGAAGCGAACCTGGCGGAAGCCATCTTGTGCTGCCTCATAGTTGCCAGGAAACCTTGAGTGGGGTAAGGGAGGGGGGAGTAGATCGGGGTGGGTTCTACTTATCTTTACTACCGGTTCTCAACAGGATCACACATGTGCCGAGCTTCTGCGCATGCGTAGATCGCCTATGATGATATCTGGGACAGTGGGTGGAGCCTCACACCAGGTTTACTACCGGTTGTTGCGAACTGGTCCAAACTGGGGGCAACCCGCCACTGGAGTAGGTAGCCCAGCTAGCAGTCAAAACAAAAGGTTTTTCTATGGGGAACCAAGGTCATTGAAACAGGTGACTCTTATAGGAGGAGAGGAGCCTGTCTTCCATTTTCATTGGACAATTTGACCGGTGAACCTGGAAGGGGGGGCTTTTTACTCTTTCAATTAGGTGAAAACCGCGGGAACTGTTAGAGTTGGTTTTCACCGGCTGTGCCGATACGATGTAGCCAATTCTGCTTTGAATGGGTGCATTACTTGAAACGCTGTCAACGGTCCTTATAGGCATTCTGGTCTATCTGAAATATAGGCCTCTTGTCTCTGCTGGCAATAGCCTGGCCTCTTTCAAACCCTCTGCGTTCTTTCCTAAATCGACACCCCTTACAAGTGAATCACCAACCAAACGGTGGCTTTTCTTTTTGTGGATACTTTGCTCTACTTGTGTGACTGACGTGTCTGACACAGACTTAGAAACAAGAAACAGACTCCTTGTCACAAAAAAACCCCTCTTTATTTATCTCCTCTGAATTAATGGCAGTCACACATCAAAAAGTCCAGGCAAGCGTCCTTCAAAGAGTTAACTGCAGTAACAAACCTTCTCAGTTCCTCGCGATAATTGCCAGGCTGGAAGCTCCCATCCGAAAGGCTGCAAATTAAGTTCTGGCAAGCAGCCTTTGATGCACGAAACACAATGAGCAAAATCTTCAGAAATACGAATGGTTATCTCCTACGACCACCAATCTCCTTTCCTTCTATTTATTCCCCAGCCAGGGATGGGCCATTCAGCGCCCACGTGTGCTTTGCTTCCTGTGTCGACGCCTTGTCTTCCGTTGTTCTCCTCTCCTAACTGCTCTGCGCATATGTGCATCTGGAACAGGCCCCAGCTGTTCTTCCCCCTCACTCATCTCAGCCTCCAAAGGCAGCTGCCTCTCCGGCGGCTGGGAAAGGTCAGACGGCCCTGGCTCTATCTCAGTGTCTGATGCTGAGCATCCATCAGAGCCTTCCCCAGATTCCAGAACTGGCTCAAGTTCTTCCCCAGCCTCCTCATTGTCCGAGTCTGCCGCCAGTTCTACTGGCAGCTGGCGGGCCACGACGGAGACATTGGAGAATATCCTAGGGGAGGAGAGTTTTTTTTTCCTTAGGTTGCTCAGAAAAAGCCATGGGAAAACTTACAGGAGAGCAAGTAAAAAGGGCTTCACATAGCAAGGGGATTAGAGCCCCAGAAGTTAACCATGTCACTATTTTACAAAGCAAAAATAGAAGAAAAGGAAGAGATTGAGAAGCTATATTTAAAAATATTGTTTTATTCTTTATATTGCTTCCATTCCCATTTAAAACATTAAGAGAATCTACCATGGAAATGATTATCGGCGTCTCCACTAGATAATTGACAGTCAAGCTGCAACTAGTGAATCAATTATAATGAGCAAACTTCCTCAAACCCCCAAATAAGTTACCCAGACCTAATTCACATATCAAAGGATAAAGTCTGCAAATACATAGTTAACTACATTTCGTCTCCCAGAGGAACTGCATGTCCACAAGAATAAACATACCTATGCACAACCCCCACAAGTGTCACCCGAGAATCTGCATGTAGACATTCCCATACCCTGGACAAGCTCCCCCTATAAAAAAAATCTGCTGTACCCCATTTCTGCCCCTTAAAAAAGGAAAACTCTCTTGCTTTTAGGAAGAAAAATATTTCTTCTTTCCTCACAGCTCTCTGGATCTCATTTTTATTCATTCATGGGCGGCGTTCTCTGGGGTTAAAACCCCAGATTAGTCTTCTAGATGGCACCCCAGGTGGGACTTGAGACTCACCTGATCAGTGGGATCTAGCTCAGGTAAGTTCACCTGGCTAGCAGCAGACCATTTTTGTCGGTGGGTTCTGCTTCTTTCTTTCTTTCTTTCCTTCCTTCTTTCCTTCCTTCCTTCCTTCTTTTCCTTTTCACTACTCTTTGATTTTATGCTCTGTGCCTTTCCTAACTCCCTCCCCCCACCTGCCCAACTCTTGGGAGGTTCACCTGGCTGTGAACAAGAGACTTTGGATAGCTAAGGCATACCAAGGGGTCCGGGGTCGGCTTCAAAATTTTTACAAGGGGTTCTCTGTCTGGTTGCTGAGTGGGTGTGGCCATGGTGGGTGTGGCCTAGTCTGCCTCCTGCACCACAGCGGGAGGGGTGTTTTTGCCCTCTCCAGGCTCCGGAGGCTTTTCTTGAGCCTCCGAAAGAGCGAAAACAGCTTCTCCAGTCTCCAGAGGCCCTCTGGAGGCTGGAAACGGGCATGTTTCTGGCCTTCCCGAACTTCCGGTAGGCCTGTTTTTTACCCTCCCTGAGCCTCGGTGCATGCTCTGCACTTCCTGCATCCAAAACGGGCCATGTGGCGACTCCTGGGAGGGGTGGGGTGGGTGGGGACAGCCAGGAGTGGGATGGGGGGGGGGAATTCTCCGAACTGCACAGATTTTAGCTAGAGATTCTCCCGAACCCCTGTGAACCTCCAGCAGCCCACCCTTGCAAGGGGCTGTGAATCACACGTACAGAAAGAGGAGAGAGAGAGAGATGGTAAAATCTCGGGGTTTTTTCCGCATCATTTAAAAGTCTTGTTAGTTAAAATGCTTAAAATCCTGGCTAAGATCTCAGCTCAAAATCCTCCAAAATCCCAACCAAACATTATGTAAGGTCTTTTAAAACTCTGGCTAAAATTCTAACCAACACTTTAAAGGTTTGGCAACGTTTCGACAAGCTCTCTACCTTGTCATCTTCTGGCCTTTACTATCAGTTTAGAAGCGGTGGGTCCTGCTTCATTATCCTAGCTGCAGCTTGACTGCGTGTTAAGGGCCCAGTTTTCTCTGGTTCCCTATTACTAACTGTCAACTGCAAAGAGGTAAGAATTCTAGTAGGTATCACAGCACCACTGGTTGCCTGTTGAGATCTCAGCATACCTCCTGGTTCAGTTCTTTCTCTCCCTATTGCTAGCTATCATCTGCAAAGAGGAAAGGATTCTGACAGGCGTTACAACACCACTGGTTCCCTTTTGGGATCTCTGCCTATCCTCTGATGTTAAAACAATCAGGCAGAGAGCCAGTCTCATTCTATATCTATCTACCTACCTACCTATCTATCTCTATCTATAGGGCGATCCACGGGTAGAATGGCCAGGGCCCTAATGCCCAGGGAACCAAACAAGCTCCCAGTGGTAGGGTCATGGTTAGGGTTCCAGCCACCCGGGGGGTGGGGGGGTGCTTAGCTCATGTGGGCTCGCTGCTGCCTCGCAGGGATCAGTCTGGGGATTGGTCTTGCTGGGGTGGAGGCGTCCCTAAGGGGAGGGCTCCAATGAACACCAGGGGTGGCTGTGTTTAGTTTTGTCAATATGATAGACAAGACACTGGATAATGCTAATAAGTTTATTGAACACAACTAGGAACGAGCACAACGCGAAAGAGCAACTAACTAGAACTGGTTAACAAATCTGACAGCCCTTTAAAGAACAGCCGGCTGTCCGCACGAACAGCCAATCAGCGAGCAGCAATCTCCCGCTCATTGCCTGCTCGTGCCTCAGCCAATCGGTGTGAGCTAGTAACAGCGCGGCCGGGGTGAAGTCGTAGGTGTGAGGACTCAACACCCCTCCCCACCCGGATCGCGCATGCGTAATCAGCGAGATACGTTGGGCGGCGTCGACTCCTCCCTGATCTTCTGAGAGGAGGTGTGGCCGGCGACTGAGGTGGAGGCGGAGCGGGCTCATCTCGCTGTGGAACTACCGGCGACTGTGATGAGCCCCCGGCAGGCGGTTCCGAGATCGGAACGGGTTCCGGAGAATCAGGTAAGTTTCCCGATGAAATTACTTCAGGTTGTATAGTGTTGGGAGGCTCGGCCAAGGTTGTTGGATGTTCCGCAGGATCGGCAATTGTAGAGCTCGGTTGGTGAAGATGCCCGGGTGGCTCAGCTTCTTCAGTCGCTCTACGCCTCAGTTGATTAACATGCCGCCTCCAGGACCGTCCGTCCGCTAGTTGTACTCTATAAGAATAGGGTCCAGTTAGATGGGTTATATGCCCTGGAACCCACTTCTCTCCAGACCCAAAGTTCTGGGCAAACACAGAATCCCCAATTAGAAACATTCTAACTAATTCATTAGGTTCACATAAAGGGTCAGAGATGTAGTCTGGATGTAAACGGTCCAGGGTGGTTCGGAGACGCCGGCCCATAAGGAGCTCGGCAGGGCTTTGCTTGGTGGCCGCACAAGGGGTCGCATGTTGGGCTAAAAGGTAACGGCTGATGTTGTGCTGCCAGTTGGAAGGCCCCAGACGGTGGAGCGCCTCTTTTGCCGATCGGACGGCCCTTTCCGTCTTCCCGTTGGCAGCTGGATTAAACGGGGCAGTTTTAGCGTGGCGAATGCCCAATCTGGTGATAAATACATGGAAGGGTGCTGACGTAAACTGAGGCCCATTGTCGGTCACTAAGACGTCAGGCAGGCCGTGACAAGCGAACCAGCCCTCCAGAATCGTAATAATGGCCTCAGAGGTGGTAGAGGATAGCCGGGCCAGCTCAACCCATTTGGACAGGGCGTCCGCTGCGATTAGGAAATTTTGACCGAAGAAAGGGCCAGCGAGATCCAAATGGACTCGTGACCATGGTGCCCTAGGGGTCTCCCACTCCCTGACAGGGGCTGCTGGGGTAAGAGGCCTGGACAACTGGCACTGTTGGCATTTAGCCACCCAGTCCTCTATTTCCTGATCGAGGCGAGGCCACCAAACGTAACTGCGACCAAGCGCCTTCATTCACACTACGCCCGGATGGGCGTCGTGGAGATAGGACAGAACCTGGAGCCTCAAATTGGGGGGTACCACCACCCGGCTCCCCCACAACAGGCAGCCTTGATGCACGGACAGCTCATGCCGCCTACGATGATACGGCAGGAGCATTTCAGAGGCAGGCTGTCAGGGCCACCCCCTGCGCACCCAGTCCATAACCTGAGAAAGGGTTGGGTCCGCAGCAGACTGAGCCCTAATATCCCTAGCCGTAATAGGGGATTGCAGCTCATCAATCAACAAGATAGAGCCAGCTGGGGCTGGGTCATGTACAGGGGCTTGAAGTGGACAGCGGCTAAGGCCATCAGCGTGAGCGATAGCCTTGCCCGGCTTATAAATCAACTGATAAGAGTAGGCCCCCAGGAATTCCACCCACCTCGACATGCGCGGAGAAAGGATCTGGGGTGTAGGGCGGTCGCCTGACAGTAAGCCAAGTAAAGGCTTATGGTCGGTAACGAGGTGAAAAAATCTACCGTATACATAGTCGTGGAACCGTTTGATTCCAGCGACGGCCGCCAGCTCCTCACGGTCAAGCTGACTGTAATTCCTCTCAGCCGATGACAAGGTCCGAGAGTAAAATGCAATAGGGGCTTCCGAGCCATCTGGCAACAGATGACTAAGGACAGCCCCCACCCCGTACGGGGAAGCGTCTGCAGTCAAGACTAATGGTAGATTACTGTCATATTGGATCAAGACGGCATCAGACGTAAGGGCATCTTTGATAGCCCGAAACGAAGCGGCCGCCTTGCGACTCCAATGCCATGGGGCTTTGGCGTCCAAGAGACGGTGTAGCGGTTCTGCAATGGAAGCCTTATGCGGCAGGAAGACTGCATAAAAATTAAGAAGGCCCAAGAAAGCCTGCAGTTCGGCTTTCGTGGTGGGGGCAGGGGCGTTCTTGATTGCCTCCACTTTAGCCGGGGTAGGGTGGATACCCTTGGCATCTATTAAGAAACCGAGGAACTCCACCTGAGGCACGCCAATCCTACATTTTTCTCTCTTGAGCTTAAGCCCAGCCCCTCGCAACCTGGAGAGAACAGCCCTGAGCTTAAGAAGGAGATCGTCCTGATTGACAGCCGCAATCAGGACGTCATCAAAATAAGGAACTACCCCGGGTAGCCCATGGAGCAGCCGCTCCATGATGCTCTGGAAAATGCCCGGGGCCACACTGACCCCGAATTGCAACCGGGTGCACTTGAACGCACCTCGATGCGTAACTATGGTTTGGGCTAGCGCAGTAGCTTCATCAACAGGCAGCTGTTGATAAGCCTGCGCCAAATCCAGCTTTGCAAAAATGCACCCTTGACCTAAAGAGTGAAGTAAATGCTGTACCACAGGTACAGGGTAGGGGTTAGCTTGTAATGCCCGATTTATGGTGCATTTAAAATCGGCACAAATTCTAATTGACCCATCTCTCTTAAGTGGAATAACGATTGGCGTTTCCCATTTGGAGTGGTCAATGGGTACCAACACCCCCTGCTCTATAAGTTTATCAAGCTCCCGATCGACCTTGGGCCTGAGAGCTAGCGGCACCCTTCTGGGTTTCAACCTGATGGGCACCACCTGGGGGTCCAAATTAAAAGAGATGGGATGACCTGTGTATTTACCAAGGCCACCGTCGAACACATCAGCAAATTCGGTGGTCAAGGAAGAAAAAAACATCAGTGGTAGCTGCGTGGACTCCGGACACCCCCAGCTGTAAAGCGGCAAACCAATCGAGGCTGAGGAGACTTGGACACTTCTCTTTCACCACTATAAGAGGAAGGAGGCCGGAAAAATCGCCATATGACACATGGAAGGATCCGCTTCCCACCGTGGGGATCAGGTTTCCTTGATAATCACGTAGTTGGATGTGGCAGGGCTGAAGCTGCTGTCGCTGGAAATCAGGCAGTACTTCCTTGAGGGTGGCCCAGGCCACCAAGGATCTAGAGGACCCCGTATCGATCTCTATCTTAAAAAGGGCCCCCTGCAAACGGACAGTAAGATAGAGTTTGCTAGTCGGGTGCATCACTGAGGCATGATTGACAGCCACCGAAGGAAAGGATTCATCACGGCCGACGGAGAAACAATCATTGTGCCGAGTGGAGCGCCTCATACGCTTGTTAACTGGTTCGGACGAGTCAGCAGGAAAAGGGCTCGCCGCCTTGCAAACCCTGGACAAATGGCCCTGCTTGCCACAGCGGCGGCAAACAGCGGACCGAAAATGACACTCCGCTCGATTATGCTTTCCACCGCAGCCCAAGCAAGAGAGCGAAACAGCTTTAGGCTGAGGAAACCGGCTCCGCTGTCTCGAGGTCTTAAGACGGCTCACCGCACCTTCCTCGTTAGACAAATCAGCTGAATCATCCTCCTCATGGTGGACAGACATTGACTTGCTGACAGGATTTACAGCTGGCACGGCACGCTGAATCTCAGCAGACGACAGATCAGAGAGCTCCGCAGCCCTCTAAGGCAAGTGGGAGGGTAAGCTCGGAGCGGGCAAGGAGTCGTCTCTGCAATTTCAGGTCTCGGACGCCACATACAAGTTGATCCAGAAGAGCGTCATCCAGGTCACGGAATTCGCAATGACAAGCCGCCGACCGCAAGGAAGCCATAAAATCATTAACAGACTCCCCGTCCTTCTGGGAGCGCTGGTGAAAAGCATGACGCCTGGCGATACGGGAGGGAGCCGGAGAATAATGATGCCTGAGCTTTTCAAGAAGAGTCTCCCAAGGCACGGAAGACACAGGCTGGGGCTCAGCGAGAGCCCTCGCAGTCCCAAAAACATCCCTGCCACAAGAGCTGAGGAAGAAACCACGCTTCCGGGCACCAGAAAGCTCAGAAAGATTGTTTGCCTGAAGAAAACATTCGAAGCGCTCCACATAATCATCCCAAGTTTCAGACGTCGCATCGAAAGAAGTGAAAGTAGGAAGCGCAGAGGCCATAGTTTACCTTCGTCGCCAGTGTTTAGTTTTGTCAATATGATAGACAAGACACTGGATAATGCTAATAAGTTTATTGAACACAACTAGGAACGAGCACAACGCGAAAGAGCAACTAACTAGAACTGGTTAACAAATCTGACAGCCCTTTAAAGAACAGCCGCTGGCTGTCAGCACGAACAGCCAATCAGCGAGCAGCAATCTCCCGCTCATTGCCTGCTCGCGCCTCAGCCAATCGGTGTGAGCTAGCAACAGCGCGGCCGGGGTGAAGTCGTAGGTGTGAGGACTCAACAGGCTGGGTCAGGTGGAATCTTGGCTTCAGCCTGCTGCTGCACTCTGCTCATTTCTATCTGGTTCAACCTCCCTCAGTTGCTCTATCGACACACTGTGGTTAGCAGCCAGATACCTCCACTTGGCGTCTTCATCCCACTCTGCCGTCCTCTTTGCTCTCCCCGTTCGTGTTTGGGCAAATGAAGTCCTAGGCGGAAGTACAACATTCCAAAAATGCTCACCCTTTCCCGATTATTTGCCCAAAGTCCCAAATCTGGCTTTCCTGCATAATACTCCAGAAATATTCACTGTCTCCTGGTTATTGGGCAAAAGTCACTAATCTTGCTGTCCTGTTTATTATTCCCAAAAATAGTCACCGTATCCTGGTTATTATTGGCCCAAAGTCAGGAACCTGCCTTTCTTGTACAATATTCCAAAAATACTCACCCTCCTGGTTATTTTTCTAAAGTCACAAACCTGGCTTTCCTGTACAATATTCCAAAAATACTCACTCTTTCCTGGTTATTGGTCCAAAGTCACAAACCTGCCTTTCTTCCAAAAATACTCATGCTATAGGCTAACCATCTACTTACTTTATTTGCGTGTTCGAAATAATTCTGTTTTGCCATCTTTATTTTCTGTGCCACTTCTTTTTGAGTTACTAAATCTATTTTATGTTTAACTATCCTCCATTCCTCTTTTATTTTTTTTATTTGGAGGGTCTTCCTGCAAATTTCCTTCTTGTTTTTTAAACTCTTTTCTGAAGTTCATCCTGTTCATGTTCTCTTTCTTCCTTTTTTCTTGCGTTATAGGCTAATGTTAATCCTCTGATAATATGCTTTTAACGTATTCCAAAGATTTTGAATTGACATATCTTCTTTTTTGTTTACCCTGAGAAATATTTTCAACTCCTTTTCCAGCATTTGAATATACTCTTTATCTTTACATATATTTTGATAAACTGTCTGTCTTCTATATTTTTTTTGTCCATTCCAGTCTATATTTATCAGATTATGATCTGCCCACTCATTAGTTCCTATCTCTATTTTTCCCAATCCTATTTGTATCTCTGCTGTCATCCAGACCATATCAATCCTGGACCATGATTGGTGTGGGTGGGAGTAAAATGTATATTGTTTTTCTTCATTGCGTGTTTCTCTCCATGCATCCCGCAGGTTTAATTCTGTTGCCATATTAAAAAATTCTTTGGGTAAGATCGCCTTTTTTTAATTTTTCCTATTACTATTATAGTCTTTTTTACTATCTACTATAGCATTGTAATCCCCTACTAAGCAGATATTCTTGTGGCCTTGTTCTATGATTTTATTATGTAATTTCCTAAAGTATTCATGTTGGTTTTTGTTGGGGGCATATATCACTACTAATAGTATTTGTTTTTGCTGTCTCCAATTCTACTATCAAAGTTCTACCTTCTTCGTCTGAGTATTTTAAGTTTGATTTTATTCTCTCTCTTACATATATAGTGATTCCTCTTTTTTTCTTTTGTGTTAGTGATGTATATAGTCTTCCTAGTTTCACATTTTCTAATAGCTTCTGAAAACCTTTTTTAATGCGTACCTGTTGGAGGCATATCACATCGAGTTTCTTTCATTTCGTGTAAATTTGTGTTCTGTACTTTTCTTATCTCTCTCTCCCTTTGTTTCTTCTGACTGATCTTCCTCTTGACTTTTGCTTTCCGATTCATCTTTACTCTCGTTCTTCTTCCTGTGAGAGATAATTTTTGTAAAATTCTTGTGCCTTCTCTGTCGAGTCTACCTTTTACTTCCTATCTTGCCACATAATAAGGCTGCCTTCTGGGATTATCCATCTAAACATCACTTTATACTTGGTAAATTGTATGTTAGGATTGATGGTTCTACCCCAATAACGAAATATTTGAAACGTTTCTTTTATCAAATATTTTATTTTATAATGATGATATTTCTCTATGTAAGTTTTCACGGGTATATATGTGTGTACAGTTAATATCTCGGGTTTCTTCCCATGTAATTGTAAACATATCTTTAAAAGGGTAGTAGCGACGTTTCGACAAAATCGCATTCGTCATTTTCTGGCTGATGATCTCGGTTCGGTGCTTATGGGCAAACTATGATCGTAACTGACGTTTTTCTATGAAAAGAGGCAAAGGTGTATTCTAATTGGTCGACAGTGTTATTGTATTCTGATTGGCTGATGACGTAGCTGTATTTTGATTGGGTGGAAGCGCTGTTGCTTGGTTGTGGGTCAATGGATAAGTTATGCTGGAACTGGCATTTTGATGAACCTTAGAGCTATGATTTATTTTTTGTGTTAAGATTTGTCTGTCTATGAGAGCAGGTTTCCAAATAGTAGGCAGACGGGAAGTGTCATCACATTTATTCATACAGTATGGTCTTTTCTCTATTTCAGTGGCCTCTCTGATTATTCTGCCATTGAGATGTTCTATTTTTGCAATTGTTTTTTGTGTTATTAAAATTAATTTTATGTCCTGTGGCATTTATGTGTTGTACTAATGATGATGTGTGTGTTGTGTCCCCGACCCCATGCACACACACACAAACAGGCGTTCCGGAGTTAATGAGTGAACCAGCCAGCACAAACCCAGTGGCTGCCTGCCAAGAGTTTATTAGTTACAAGGAAGGGAGATAACGTCTCTCCACTTCTGGCACATCAAAGGTAAATAGCTCAATATTTACAGTTCAGTCCTTGAAACAATAGTCCACTGATACAGAATGGCGTGGAAACTTTCAGTTTTGTTCGTCACAAGGTTTTGACTGGCCACCACGCTCCCTTTTATATCCTGTGGGATGTGGTCCAGTGACTCAGCTAAACCCTGGCACGCCTTGCCTTCTGTTGGGCATGTTTCTCCCTGCGTCGCTGTCGAGGATCCAGCCAGCACTTATCTCTCTCGTCGCTGTCCACCTGTGGCTGCGGGGACGTGCTTGGCTCTGGGCCTATCTCTTGCCCTTCGGTGTCCTCCAGGGGCATTGCCAGAGAGGAGGATCCTGGAGAGGGAGGTCTTGCCAATTCCTCCCTTTCACTCTCGGAGTCCTCTCCTGACGATGACACAGGCTCAGGCAACGGAGCCACAACAGTGTGTTCCTTCTTTTGTACTGAGTTTTTATGTTCCTCAATGCGCACACTCATTCTTCTGTTGGTCTGTCCAATATACGTTGAGGGGCAGGAAGCACACGGTATTTTGTATATGCCTTGATCTTCTAATTCTATTTTGTCTTTAGGGTTTCTCAGAATAGACGATATCTTTCTATCTGTGCAAAATATGGTTTTGATGCTGGGTCTATGCAATACTTTGCTAATTCTATCCGTTGTTCCTTTTATATAGGGCAAGACGGCTTTCCCATTGTTTTGTTCCTCTTGTTGATTTCTCTTCTGTCTAGGTGTTGCATGCTGGATCATACTGATGATTTTATTTCTACAGAATCCATTTGATCTCAGTACCTTAGTTAATGTGTATAATTCTGTTTGTAAATGTGCTTCATCAGCAAGACATTGAGTTCTTGTGGTTAATGTTTTGGCAACAGAATTTATTTGTGCTGGATGGTGATGTGATTTAGCGTTGAGATAGCAGTTCGTATGTGTCTTCTTTTGATAGATGGCATGTCCTAAGGTGCCATCAGATTTTTTATAAATTAATACATCGAGGAAAGGCAACTGGTTTTCTGATTCTATCTCCATGGTGAACTTTATATTGGGATGGAGGCTGTTCAAATATACTAAGAAGTTTTTCAGTTTATCTCTTCCATGCGGCCAGATCACAAAAGTGTCATCCACATATCTAAGCCACAATTTTGGCTTGTTAACAGTTTTTTCTAAAGCATTGGTTTCAAAATTTTCCATGAAAAGATTAGTGATAATGGTGATCCCATTGGTGCACCTTCTATTTGTTTATATCTCTGTCCTCTGTGTATGAAATATGTGTTGGATAAACAATCTTCTGTTAAATCTGCGATATGTTCCGGTAGTTGATATTTGTTTTTAATTGATGACAGGGCTTCTTTGACAGGTATTTGCGTGAATAGCGATACAACATCGAAGCTTACAAGTAAGTCATTTCCTTTTATGTATTGCTTTTTCATTATTTGTATAAAATGGTATGAGTTCTGTACATATGAAGCAGCAGATTCTGCATAAGGTTGTAGATGTTTTGCTAGATATTTGGCTAGATTTTGTAACGGTGAGCCTATGGAACTTACTATGGGTCTAAGAGGAATTCCATCTTTGTGTATTTTTGGGAGGCCATACAGTTTTGGACATTTTGATGATTTTTCTCTGGGAATAATTGTTTGTTGGATTTCTTTACTTATAGTACTTGATTTTATTTTTATCCTCGTGGTTTTTTCTAGATATGTTGTTGGGTCTGTGTTTATGGGTTTATATGTGGCATCTTGAAGTAAGTCAGACAGTTTCTTTTCATAGTCCACTGTGTTCATTACTACCGTTGCATTGCCTTTATCTGCTGGTAATATCATTATGCTATTATTGTTTTTTAAAACTTGTAGTGCTTTTTGTTCTTCTTTTGATAAATTGCTTTTAAGTGGTTTACTAGTGCGTAGAATATTGGTGACATGTTTAACTTTATCAGCATCATCAGCACTGAGTTTCTTTAAGGTGGTTTCAACTTCGCGTATGATGGTTTCTATCGG
Source organism: Coluber constrictor foxii (assembly GCA_038048745.1). Lineage (NCBI taxonomy): Eukaryota > Metazoa > Chordata > Lepidosauria > Squamata > Colubridae > Coluber > Coluber constrictor. The sequence continues at coordinate 3,412,422 of CM075975.1, forward strand.
GATTTTCTTAGGTGTCACTGCAAAGTTAAAGCCTTTTGCTAAGACATTTGTTTCTGCTATTGTTAGCTCTTTATTGGAAACATTATATACTACTGGTTTTAAATGATGCTGTGCTATGGTTAGAGGTTTTTTATGTTCTAATTTCTAAAGTTTCTTTAAATGTCTGTAAGTTTTATGAGTGGTTCTTATTTCAAATCTCCAGATGGCAAGTTGTTTTATTTTGTCCCATAATATGGGGTGAAGAATACTGCTTATCTTTAAGTATAAAGCTAATAGATCTTTGTTTACTTGATCCAATAGAAATCTTTTGCTATGGATTTCATTTCTAAGTAATGCCATTTCAGTTCTTCTCAGAATACGTTGGATAGATGGTGTGTGGGTATGGAATTTCAATTTAAAGCAAGTAGGTATTATATTTTGGTCACGACTGACATAAAAATGTTAAATCACACAGTATTTGAGTTCTTTTTATCTCTAACTTCTCATGAGTTCTGGTAAGTTTATACATCTCCTCCCCGTAGAGGTGTGATATTTGTCTATGTAAGTTTTCATGGGTATATATATGTGTACAATTAATATCTCGAGTTTCTTCCCGTGTAATTGTAAACATATCCTTAGAAGGGTAGTAGCGACGTTTCGACGAAATCGCATTCGTCATCTTCTGGCTGATGTTCTTGGCTCGGTGCTTATGGGCAAACTGTGTGATCGTAATTGATGTTTTTCTGTGAAAAGAGGCAAAGGTGTATTCTGATTGGTCAACAGTGTTATTGTATTCTGATTGGCTGATGACGTAGCTGTATTTTGATTGGGTGGAAGCGCTGTTGCTTGGTTGTGGGTCAATGGATAAGTTATGCTGGAACTGGTGGCAACACAGGCATTTTGATGAATCTTTGATCTATGGTTTATATTTTGTGTTAAGATTCGTTGGTCTATGAGAGCAGGTTTCCAAATAGTAGGCAGACGGGAAGTGTCATCACATTTATTCATACAGTATGGTCTTTTCTCTATTTCAGTGGCCTCTCTGATTATTCTGCCATTGAGATGTTCTATTTTTGCAATTGTTTTTTGTGTTATTAAAATTAATGGTTGGTTTCATGCTTTCATTTGTTATATTTTCAAAACAAATGACACAAAGTGGAATAGGCTCATTTTCATCTCCAGTCCATGAGAATCCAAATTTAAGATATTCTTTGTCGTACTTGCGAGTTTTCCTTGCTTTTTTCTTAACAGGTTCTTTCAGAATTGAAATTGATTCATCGTTAATTTCATTATTTCCTGTTCGTTGATTGCTATTACAGTCATTACTTTCTTTCGGTTTAGTAGTTCCAGATTTCAACCAGTGATCCATAATCTCTGTTAGGGATAAAAATTGTATTTTATAAAAATAATCAAAATCAGTGGAACTTACTAAAGCACGATAACAGGCGCCCGGAACTAACTATTAAAGAAGTAAGCTGTCTCTATAACGAAGTGCAGTATATTCACGCCGTGTCATGCCTCAGAAGACTGTCTAACCGTTAGATAACACTGCAATTCTCTGGCTTTTAAACAGCTCCGAGGCTCAACGTTAACTGTTAATGTTCCCGCAGTTTAAAAATGGCCGAACCAGAGCTATGCGAAGGATGCGCAGAAGTTCCCACCATAATGAGTTGCGATACGATGTATGATAGCCCCAGTTCCCGTGTAAAAACTGGAATTGTGCGCCTATTTCTTTCTTTGTTCTGTGGGCGCAGCTAAGCACGGTGCAGTGGATATTCCCATGTGATCTCCACTAAACTCCAGTGCAACGCGTACCCCCACCAAACTCTTCCCGTACCCCTGGGGGTACGCGTACCACACTTTGGGAAACACTGTCTTACCTGAAAGTCCTTTCTGAGGGCTGAAGGGACAGTGGTCATCTGAGGAATATGACCAGACCAAGCTCATCAGACAGCTAAGAAGCTCCTCCTCCTGTTGCTGCTTCCCAGCTTTCGTACGAGGAATGCGATGTCTGACGACGCACCCGCCATCTGAACAGAAGAAAAAGAAAGGGAGAGTGCCACGGAAAAAAACACAGACCAGCGGACAAGAGGTGGGAATGACCACTGTTCCTTCAGCCCTCAGAAAGGGCTTTCAGGTAAGACAAAGCCCATTCTAAGGGAGTGAAGGGACAGTGGTCATGTGAGGAACTTGCCAAAGCCCGCTACTTATAGGGGGGGGGTCCGCCTGAGACGTGGAAGGCTGGTCCGTGCAAACCTGTTGTAGCACTCAACAGCCAAAGGCCACCTCAGCTGAGGCAAACTGATCAATCTTATAATGTCGGATGAAAGGCATTATCCAGGTAGCCGCCCTGCAAACATCAAGCAGAGAGGCCTGGGTAGCCCAGGCCGCTGAGGTAGCTGCGCTCTGGGTGGAGTGCGCAGTGATGCGCCTGGGGACCGGTAGGGACTGGCTCTCGTAAGCTGAGGCAATGGTCACCCGCAGCCAACGCCCTATGGTGGATGAGGAAACCTTGAGCCCCAGGGAAGAAGGTTGGAAAGATACGAATAGGGCTTCTGATCTACGGAGTGACGACGTTCACCGTATACAAATGCGTAAGGCGCGGCGTATGTCAAGGGAATGCCAAACTCATTCCCTCGGATGTGACAGATGGGGGCAAAAGTCCAGGAGAATCAACTCCTGAGCCCTATGAAAGGGAGAGTTGACCTTTGGTATGAAGGTAGGGTCCAATCTTAAGATGACCCTATCCGGGTGAAACACAGTTCGGCCCTTGTGAAAAGAGCTGCCAACTCAGAAATGCGTCTGGCTGATGTAATGGCAACTTAGGAACAGCTGTATCAATGGTCGCTGAGCTAAGGATCTATGAGAACCCAGGCAAAGTATAGAAGACAATGCAGCTACTTGCCTGTGTAAAGTGTTGGGAGCAAGTCCCACCTCCAACTCTTTCTGGAGGAAAACCAGTACCTGTTCAGTGGAGGCTGACCGTGGTTCCAAACCCTGCAAGGAGCACCATCTGGTGAAAGACCGCCATGTAGCTCTGAAAATTCTGATTGTGGCCGGCCGACGAGCAGCTAAGATGGTATTGACCACATTGTCTGGGAGATTTGAGCCCGCTAGAAGCTGCCGCTCAACCGCCAGACGGTCAGCTGAAGCCAGGCGGTGTCCAGATGGCAGAGGGCTCCTTGATGGAGGACGACATCGTCGGGCAGAAGACGCCAGGGAGGACGTACTGACAGGGCCTGAAGGTCGGCAAACCAGGGCCGGCGGGGCCAGTGAGGGGCGATGAGAATCAGTTCTGCCCGTTCCTCCAGGAGTTTCCGGATGACCCTGGGAAGGAGAGGAAGGGGGGGAAGGCATAGAGAAGGCCTGTCGGCCAAGCGCTGTGAAGGGCATCTGTCATTTCCGCCCCTGGATCCAGAAATCTGGAGAAGAACCTGGGCGTCTGATGATTTTTGCTCATTGCGAACAGGTCTACTGCTGGAATGCTGAAGTGATGGGTGATTCGCAGGAACAAGGCCGGGTCCAGTTGCCATTCGCCGTAGTCCATGAACGACCGGCTCAACCAGTCCGCTTGTGTATTGTTCAGCCTGGAGATGTGGGACGCCCGAAGAGATCTTAGGTTGGCCTCCGCCCAGGTCCCCAGCCTCTCTGCCTCTTCCATGAGAGAACGAGATCGGGTCCCTCCCAGGCAGTTCACATGAGCCTTGGCAGCTACGTTGTCCATGCGTACGAGCACATGACGATCTCTGACCATGTCCTCGAAGACCCGGAGAGCCAGGTGGATGGCCCGGAGCTCTAGCCAGTTTATGTTGTGTGTGCGGTCCTCTGGAGTCCAGAATCCCTGAGCCATGCTGGATTGGACATGAGCCCCCCAGCCCTGCAAGCTGGCATCGGTTGTCAAAATGATGGGATTGGATTCCCTGAACTCCCTCCCCTTGAGAAGAGCCTGGGAAGACCACCATCGGAGGGACTGGAGAACAGCCGGGTTAAGGTGAACAATCCGTTTGGAGGCCGAAATTAGGGACTTCTGATACGGGAGAAGAAACCACTGCAGGACCCTGAAGTGTAGCCTGGCCCAAGGGACTAAGCCAATGCATGAGACCATCTTTCTTAAGAGTTGGGAGAGCATGGCCGGGGGAACAGGGTTCCCTCTGGCCACGGAACTGACCAGAGACCGCAGACTGGATAGCCGCTCCTCAGAAAGAAAGACTCTGTCTTTTTATCTGTATTGATAACAGCTCCTAGGTGTTGGATGCGGGTGGCTGGAACCAGGTGGCTCTTGGTTTCATTAATGGAAAAACCATGAGCTGTCAGGACCTGGATGGTGGAATCCAGGTCCTGCCGTGTTACCTTGGATCGAGTTTGGGCCCAATAACTTACGAAGTCACATGGATTGGTTCATCAAGGATATCTTTATTGATGCTTGTCTGCTTTCTTACAGGTATCTTCAGGAACAAAGCCGGTGCCTACGTGAGGAGGCCTTAAGTACCCTGGAGGTGGAGGTGGAGTAAGGGGAGAACAAAAGAAGGGGAAGTGGGCTTGCCTAGGGTAGTTAACCCCTGAGTTACTGGTTTGGAAGTTAGGGTCTGCCCAGGGAGGGCATTTACTCGTGACAAATCCCCCTCTAAATGCCCACCCCTGGGATTGACTGGCCCTGATTGATGTGGGTTTACGGGTATGACACAAAGCCTAGATGTAAGGTATGAATGTTGCTTGTGTTGTAGAGGCTTTGTGAGTATGTCTGCTGTCTGGTGTTCTGTGTCACAGTGTATGATGGTGATGAATCCTGACTTATGGAATTGTCTCACATGTTTGTGTTTGATGTCTATATGCCTGGACCTATGACCTATAGCATCTGAGGTGGATATTTCTATGGCTGCCTTGTTATCCTCAAATATGTGAATGGGGTGCGTGGGTTCTGCCCAGATATTGGTGAGTAGCTCGTCGAACCATATGAGGCTGGTTATGGCCTTGGATAAGCATATGTATTCAGCCTCAGTGGTGGATATGGCCATGAGATTTTGCTTACCGGTGTACCAGTATATGGGACAGTCATTCAGGAAGAAGATGTACCCTGAGGTACTTTTCCTGCTCTTTGTGTCACCGGCCCAGTCGGCATCGGCGTAGCAAGATAGGACAGGTCCTTTAGTGGTACTGGGCTCTAACTTCAGGCAGGTGTTGACGCTGTATTTCAGGTACCTGAGTACCCTCTTGACTGCTTTCCAATGGTACACTGTGGGGTTGGCTACGTATCTTGATAGCAGATTTACGGGCAGGGCAATGTCTGGTCGTGTCCAGTTGGCGATGTACAATAGGGAGCCTATGGTGGATCTGTATAATGTGTTATATTGGAACAGGGGGGGAGTCGTTGTACATATTCTTTAGGAAATCTGCTTGCATGGGAGTCTCACTTGGTTTTGCCTCAGCCATGTTGCACTTGAGGAGAAGTTCAGTGATTTTCTCCCTTTGAGATAGCAGAAATCCCTTGGGTGACCTGCTGATTTGCACTCCGAGGTATTTATTAATGTTCCCCAGAGACTTCAGCGAGAAGTGCTCACTTAACTTGCTTGCAAAGAGATCACAGTCCTTCTTGCTTCTGCTTATGAATAATATGTCATCCACGTATATAAGAACATATTCTACGTCCCCATTGTTTCTCCTGGTGAAAAGACAGTTATCGGCTGGGGTCGCCTTGAATTCCAATGATTCCAGCACCCTGACTAAGCATTCGTACCGCCATTTTCCAGATTGTTTAAGTCCATATAAACTTTTGTTCAGCAGCCAGGTGTCGCCTCTGGTGGTGTTCTTGCTAGGTGGTGCCTTCACGTATATCTCCTTGTCCAGCTCGGCGTGCAGGTACGCTGTTTGAACGTCGTACTGGTGCACCTCGAGGCCTAGTATGGCTGCGATGACTAGTGCACTCTTCACGCTCTCGGGCCTTACGGTTGGTGAATACGTGTCAGTGTAGTCTTTGGGGAATCTTTCAGCAAACCCCTGTGCGACTAGCCTTGCTTTGTACACGCTTTGGCCCCCCTCTAGAGTCTTTATTTTGAAGATCCACTTTGTCCCTATGATGGTCTTGCCCTCTGGTACCTTGGATGGGGTGTATACATCTAACGCTTTAAGGCTGTCCATTTCTCTCTCCATCGCAGCTTCCCACTTTAATCTTTCTTCCTGTGGTAGTTTTGTTACCTCATCGTATGTTTCGGGGGTGATGGGGCTGGATTGTAGGTGCATGACGTAGTCATTAAGTCTCTTGGGCATTTGGTTTCTATTGGCCCTGACTGGCCTACCTGGTAGGGTCTCCGTGTTGTGCATGTACCTTGCTTCTCTGTTGGTGAGTGAGTCTACCTTCTGTTTATTTTGGCTTGACTTCTGTGTTGTGTTTTGGCTCCCTGTTGTTCTGATTTCTCTTCCCTTGTGTGTGTGTAGTCTGTGTCGGGGTGATTACACTTGTCTTGCCTGTTGTGATTGGCTTCTATCTGGTCTTGTAGTTCATTCAGGTGTATTCTAGACCAGTTTGCCTGTTCGTGGAATGTGGCAGTTCTGGAGATGATGAATCTATTATTACTATCTATGAACCTGAATCCCTTTGTGCCTGGCTCATAGCCCATGAATCTGAGTTGTTTGGACACCTTGTCTCCCTTTCTGCATAGTTGTTTTAGTATATGTACGTCTGCAGTGACCCCAAAAATGTGCAGGTGAGATATCTGTGGTTTTTTGTTGTACATGACTTCATAAGGTGTCTTGTCTAGTACACTGGACCAGAGCCTGTTGATGGTGTAGTTAGAGTAGACTAGGGCTTCGGTCCAGTAGTGTTGGCCTAGTCCAGCGTCCTCAAGGACGCATCTCATCATTGTCTGCAGGGTGGAATTTTTTCGTTCTGCCACACCATTTTGAAAAGCTGAGAAAGGCGAAGATGTAAAATGCAGAACACCCTTTGACTTCAACCAACGTGAGAAGTCTCCAGATAGGAATTCTGATCCTCTATCTGTCATTATTTTCTTTATTTTTGTGTCGTGTTGTATTTCTACCCATTTATAGAATTCTTTGAATTTCTGATAAGTCTTGTTTTTGTGTCTTAGTGTATATACGAACCTGTAATGACTGTAGTCGTCCACTGTGGTTAGGAAGAACCTCTTGCCATACTTTATGGACGGCTTCAGGGGGCCTACGAGGTCCATGTGTACCATTTCAAATGTGTGGTTGGTAGAGCGTGTGGTCTTTTTGGGTCTGGGGGCCACCTTGAGCTTAGAGCATTTACATACAGAGCAGTCCAAGTAAGTTTCACAGTTCTTTATTTTGGATTCCTCAGTACAACTGGCAACCTTTTGGATAACTGGGAAGCTGGCGTGCCCTAGTCTGCGGTGGAGCAGATGTGCGCACTCATCATGGAGGGGCTTCCCTAAATTGATCTTCCCTGTGCCTTGTGTGCCTCCTTTGTGAGGGTGTGCATCCTCTCTTTCTTGTTTCTCATTGCCCTTGAGTTTGCCCCCTTTTGTTTCACCTCCCGTGTTGGTGTCTTCGTTATGTGGGTCAGCTTTGGTTGCGTGAAAATAGGGCAGCCCCCCTCTGACTGTGATTTTCCCAATGGTTTTATTATCCCTGGCCATGATGATTCCTCCCTCCTTGATGCTGATCTCTATCCCTGCTTCCTTGCTGAGTTTCAGGGAGGCAAGTATGTTGTGGGGTATCTCAGGTACTAGTAATACCCCCTCTATTCTGCCTATGTTGGGGAGTACTTCATTGCCCTTCCCTGTTACCCTTACATCACTTTGGTTTGCTACTTTAATTAGGTAGTCTTCCTTTGTGAAGGAAGAGAGGAGCTCCCTGTCGCGTGTGGTGTGGTTGGTGGCTCCGGAGTCGATGAGCCACCAGGATCCCTCTCCGCCTGGTTTGCTGTCTTGTGGGGTTTCGTGTGTCGGCCCCCCACCCTGCACAACGACCCGTCCCGGCTATCCCTTGAACTGTCCCTGTTCCCCTTTCTCTCCCAGGGCCTAGGTGAGTCTCTGCGCCTTATTCTGTTGTCATGGTGGCGCCTTTCTGGGTGTCTACTGCGTTGTTTGTGTTTACTTCGATCTCTGTTGCCCTTGGTGCAGTCTCGTCTGTAGTGTCCCCTTAATCCACAGTTGTAACATTCTGTGGAATCTCGAGGGTTGTCTGTAAAGGCTACCCTCCGTGTCTGTCTGTGTTCTCTGTGAGTTATTTGTTGGCCTTTTCTGTGATTGTCTTCTGCAATCAGGAGGTTGGAGAGGCTATCTACTGTCATGTGCCCTAGGCTGAGGATGTTTAGGTGTGTGAGGAATGTTTGCCAGGAAGGGTTTAGTGAGTTAAGTATAATGCTTTTCATTGTTTGTTCGGAGACAATTTCCCCCCTCAGTTGTAGTTCTGCCCTAGCCGCATGTAATTCCATCAAGTGTTTCCCCCATTGACACTCCAGATTTGATTCTGGCTGAGTAGAAGTCTTTGGAGATTTTTGTGGTGGTGGCTACACTGTCACTATAAAAGTAACCAAACATTTTTTTGAACAATATCAAATACAGTTAAGTCATTTTCAATACTATAATAGATGGTGGGTGATATGCTGGAAATCAGCAGATAAAAAGTTTTGTGGTGCATGCAGTCCATTTCAAAAGTCCAGGGTCTATCTGATGGATCAGTGATGGAAAACATCATATTTTCCTTTAAGAGGATGACTTGGAGTTGTTGATACCACTCCATTAGGTTGGATCCCTCCATTTTTAGTGTAGGGAAACCATTTGGTAAGTTCCCTGTGTTATTTTGTGTGTTACTCACAGGTGGCTGTTGCTGTCCATGGTGTTTGACGTGTTGAAAGCAGCAGAATGGCTCAGGAACGCTGGTAGGTAATTTAAAAATCCCTCCCTGCATTTTTTTTTCTTGGTCCATAGGAGCTTCTGCGCATGCGCGGAGTCCATTCTGTCATGGCTTCGTCGGGGAAGGATCCTCTCGTCGCTGCTCCGGTGAGGCTGCTTCTCCAGGATGGGTAGGCCTCTGCTCCGGCTCCAGATGTCCAGCGGTAGTCCGGGAGGGCTGCTCTCTCTGCTGGCTGACCCCTGGTTCCCGTCTGTGGCGGTCCTGGCGGTGGCGTCCTTGGCCCTTTCCGGCAGGTGCGGCTTAGGAGTGGGGTGTTGTACCGCGGCTGGGGGACGCTGCGGCGTCGGTGGGTCCCCAGTGGCGTCCGCGTCCCTAGGTAGGAAGTTGGGGGGTCTTCTCCCTTCCCCCTTGGGTTTTTTGGGCGTCTTGGGGGGCCCCTTCAGGATCTTCATTTTAGGCCCAAAGGTGGCGGTGAGCATTTTTATCGCTTCTTCCACCTGCCGCTCGTTAGGGATGTCTTCAGGGGGTGATTCCTCACTTTCGTCCGTGGAATCGCCCCCATATTGGAGTTTTTGGGGTTCCGGCATCTCATTGGCCGGCCATTTTGCATATTCTAATTTAATGTTTTGGAGGTCGGCCATCTTTTTTGGCCACGTGTTTAAAGATGTCCGCCACTCTAGGATTGGCGCGGCAGCACCTCCCTCGCTTTTCAGGTAGCAATTGTTCAGGGGGGTTTTCTTACCGGGCTTGTGTCCCGCTGTCCCGCTTTGTGTCCCTGGCTCCTTCTGGCCTCGTCCCGGCTTCGGATGAGGTTGCTGATGCCGGCCACGAGGTCTTCATCTGTGGCGGGGGTTTCCAGCAGGCTCAGCATTTCGCGTCTGAGCCTGCTGATGTCTGCTCGTTCGGGCTCTTCCCCGCTTAGGTCATCCTGCCCCTGCTCATCATCCGATAAGTAGATTTCGGGGCTATTTTCTCTTTCGTCTTCCGACGTTGTTTTTGCTGCCATGTCTTCGAGTGCGGGCTGTTGTTTTACCAGCCTCTTTGTTTCTGATCTTGTTTGTGGCTTTTTTCTCTCCTCTGTCTTGCGATTCTTTTCTGGCATGTCTTCTGGTTATTGGGTTGCCCAACCATCAACTGCTACCATTTTGTTACCTTGGATTGAGTTTGGGCCCAATAACTTACAAAGACACATGGATTGGTTCATCAAGGATATCTTTATTGATGCTTGTCTGCTTTCTTACAGGTATCTTCAGAAACAAAGCCGGTGCCTACGTGAGGAGGCCTTAAGTACCCTGGAGGTGGAGCTACAGGTAAGGGGAGAACAAAAGAAGGGGAAGTGGGCTTGCCTAGGGTAGTAACCCCTGAGTTATTGGTTTGGGAGTTAGGGTCTGCCCAGGGAGGGCATTTACTCATGACATGCCGTGCCTGTGCCTCTGAGCTCGAGAGGATAAGCAGGTCGTCCAAATAACATTGGATGCGGACCGGCCGAGCTTGGAGGTGTGCTGCAATGGTGGCCATAAGTTTAGTAAAGACTTGGGGGGGCCAAGGAAAGTCCGAATGGGAGAGCACAGTACTGATAATGGCGACCCGCATGACAAAACCTAAGAAATTTAGAGTAAGCCGGATGAATAGGGACATGTAAATAAGTTTCCGTCAAGTCGATAGACGAGAAGAAATCCCCACTCCTGATTCCCTCCAGGATTGATTGGAGGGACTGCATCTTGAACCGCTGGTAGGGGACCCAGCGGTTCAAAGACTTAAGGTCGAGAATGGCTCTCCAGCCTCCTGATGATTTCTGAACAACGAACAGGCGAGAATAGTAGCCTTGTCTGTGCTGCTCCTGAGGAACAAGTTCAGTTGCCCGAATATCAAGGAGGTGTTGAATGGCCATTGCCAGCAGGAGCCATTTCTGCCGATCCCAAGAAAGAGGGCATCAAAGAAACCTGTCGGGAGGAGTGGAGAGAAATTCAATTGAGAGGCCCCACCTGACCGTCTCTCTGACCCAAGCATCTGAGGAAGTAGCCTCCCATTGGCTGGCAAAGAGAGCCAGGCAGCCCTCAATGGGAGGGCTGGACGTACAGTTAGCGGGATCTCTTGTACGGGTGACCCCTGCCACCCCGGAAGGAGCGCCTGGCCTGCCCTCTCTGGTTCTGGGGGCCTTGACAGTCCGGGGGCCGGGAACGGGAGGGGAATGCTCTGGGAGAGCGGCCCCCCCCATAGGAGTTAAATGTCCAAAAGGAACGGGACTGGTTAGGAAAGGACCGTTGGTCAGATCGCCTGGACACACTGGGAAGGATACATCGTTTGTCCTTGGTTTCGACTAATAAGGGTTCCAGAGAAACTCCAAATAAAGAAGGACCTTCAAAGTTGGAAGTGGCCAAGCGCCACTTGGACTTGGCATCCGCCTGCCAATTACGGAGCCACAATAATCGTCGAGAGGTCACAGAGGATCCAATCGATTTAGCCGCGAAACGGGACGAATTGAGAGTCGCGTCCGCGGAAAATTCCAGGGCTGCCAGAATTTTATTAAGATCCTGGTGGGATCTGGTGTCTGCTACCGGAAGCCTATTCTGTAATTGTTTTACCCACAGGATAGCAGCCCTGTTAAAAAAGGATGAGGCTAGGGAGGATTTAGCCGCCCAGGCCGAGGCCTAGTGGACCTTGACCAAAGATTGCTCAAGGCGTTTGTCCTCCGGATGGAGATTATCCTCAGGAGGGCCCGCTAAATTGGAAGAGGAGGACAGAGCCACTACCGGGGTGTCCACCGTAGGAATTTGAAGCAAGTTGGCCAATTCTGGGGCAATATTATATAGGTGCCTGTCCAGCTGGTTAGGGTTAGGCCCCGAAGCTGGACTTGCCCATTGTTTCCTTAGCACCTCCCTAAACAGTCTAGGCCCAGGGATTTCTTCTGTTCCTCAAAGAGGGGAACCGAGGGGTCAGTCTCAGTGGGAGGAGTAGGTTGAGATGAACCCAGGCGGATTGTGAGCTTTGCCTTATGTAAAAGTGAATGAAACATTTGAGGTTTAAAAAGGCCTATGAATGAGGGTTGATCAGGAGGTAAATCCTCATCACCTGAGAGGTCAACCTCCCTAGCCTCCTCCCCAGTAACAGATAAATGCTCAGAAAAGGATCCAGAAGGGCCTGCAACGTCAGCTGGCATCTGACTTCCCTCCAATTGGGAACCTATTCCTTCTGCATATGAACAAGAAGCTGACACCCAGGAAGAAGTCCTTTTATGTAATTCAGCCTGGGCTCCTTTTTGAATAGCAGATTGAATGAATGATATTAATTCTGGAGAGATACTATCCCCTTGCTGAGCAGCCCCTCCCCTTGAGGCCTGTAATTCAGGAGGTTGAGAAGGAATGACATCAGCAGTGGCTCTTGAAGGAGAAGGTTCAGATTGTGCCCCAAAAAGAACTGCCCTGTCTTCCCCTTGGAGGGGAGATGTGTTATGTCCTTATAAGGACATCCGCCGGGGATTAGTTAGAAAATCCTCCAGCGGGAATTTTGAATCGCTGTCTAGTGGGCGGTGCGGCTGCCGGAGCGAATATAAGGAGAGCTCCAGCAGCGCAGTGCCAGTCTTGTTCCTGTTAAATAAAACTTGTTGCATGGACTCCGCTGGTCACGTCTTCTTTTCCCTGCGCCGATCTTACAAGATGCATAAGTGCCCGCATCAGGGGATAATGGGGGAATATCCTGAGTAGGAGCTTGAGCCATTTCAGTAGTTGCTTGAAGTGCAGGAAAAGTTAGTCCAGGGTCAGGGGCTACAGATTGAATAGGAGTTGATATGTCCGTTAAGGAAGCCTCCTTAATGGCCTTTTGTATAGACCTTTCTATTGTTAATTGCAAACAAAGCTCCTTTTTAGCTTTAGTAGCTGCCTCCTTCTTTTCCTTTGAGGAAGTTGATTTGTTCTGAGGCTGGAAATACTGAGGCAAATCGTGCAGTAACAGGAACTTTATTTATTAACAAACTAACAGGCATAGAACAACTTCCCGCCCTTGACAGCTCCTTTTATACCCTGAGCTGTCACTGTTCAACCAATCAGAAAATAGCATGGCAACCGGCCCAACCACTAGTGGCCGCTATAACAAACCCAATATGCAACACTCCTTCCCACCCAGTTTGCGACTGCGGCCCCTCAGATGCATACGTAATAATTCAGATACTGAGGACTACGCCGGACCCGCCCCGACCGCCTGGACTCCACCCTCTCAGGACATTCTGGCGGCAGGTTTGAGCTGCTTGAACTAAGTGTAACATTCTCCTCTCTGCTGAGTTCTCCGGTGCTTCCCCCTTCCGGCCGAACCCCAGTGACAGGTAAGTCCTCAGACCCAGCTCGGGCTGGGGAGTTTACGTTGGGCAGACCTGGGCGGTCAACTATCCCGTCAGTCTGGCGGCTAGGGCTCTCACTTACTTCCTCCCCACTGGCTAGGTCGGGAACTAATCCCCCACGTGATCGAAGCTGGTCCCTATGACGCTTCCAGATTCGTCCCTGATCCAGCTCAATGTGGTATGAACAGGGGCCCCTTATACCCACGACTTTGCCTGCCAGCCATAAAGGTCCACTACTATAATTCCTGGCATAAACCTGATCTCCGACCTTGAGTGGCCGGTGTGTGCTATGGGAGTCTAGAGGTTTGCTTGGGCAGTAAGCGGGGTGTATTCGGTCGAGTGGCGTGTGCAATTTTCGGCCCATTAATAGCTCAGCAGGGCTTTTGTTTGTTAGCTGACAGGGCGTCGTATGCTGGGCCAGTAAGTACTCTTCCAGCCTGTCACGCCAACTCCCTTGATCCAATTTTTTCAAAACATCCTTCGCTGATCTCACGGCACGTTCAGCAAAACCATTACTGGAAGGATGGAATGGTGAAATTAAACAGTGCCGGATTCCCTGGCCAAGAACCCCTCAAACTCAGCAGACGTAAATTGGGCCCCATTATCGGAGACCACTAGGTCAGGCAACCCGTGGGTAATAAACAGTTGGTGCAATGCCGTAATAACCGCTACCGATGTGGTGGAGCTCATTCGGACTACCTCCACCCACTTAGAAAAGGCATCAGCCACAATCAAAAAGGACTGCCCTTGCATCGGCCCTGCTAGATCTATGTGTAAACGCACCCACGGGCCACCAGGATTCTCCCACTCCCGAGGCTGTTCCCTGGGCGGCATAGACATGTGCTCTTGACATTTTGCGCAAGAAGACACCCAGTCAGCAATGTCTCGATCAAGATGGGGCCACCACAAATAAGCACGACCCAGGGCTTTCATGCGCACCACCCCCGGGTGACCCTTATGCAGTTGATGCAGGAGCGATTTTCGTAATGGAGGAGGGATCACCACACGATGTCCCCATAACAAACATCCATTTTGGGAGGAAAGTTCAAGCCGTCGCGATGCGTAGGGCTGCAACTCAGGTGGGAAAGGACCCTGCGGCCAACCCCTGGCCATCCAATCTAGCACCTCAGCGATGACTTTGTCCTTAGCAGATAATCGGGCAACGTCCAAAGCGGTGACTGGTAATTGCGAGCCTTCAACAAGTAACACCGTGGAGGCTGGAACCGGGTCCTCAAGAAGATTCGGGAGGGGGCAGCGACTCAAGGCATCAGCATGCGCAAGGTTCCGGCCCGGACGATGGATCAGTTTGTATGAATATGCCGCCAAGAAAACGGAATAACGTGTCATCCGGGGGGACAAAATCTGTGGGGCAATGCGGTTGCCAGCCAGAATACCCAAAAGAGGCTTGTGGTCGGTGTACAAGTCAAAAGAGCGACCATAGAGGTAGTGGTGGAACCGTTTAACGCCGGCCACCAAAGCAAGAGCCTCTTTGTCCAACTGCGAGTAATTACGCTCTGCCGGAGCCAAGGTTCTGGAGAAATAGGCGATTGGTAACTCTTGGCCAGACGGGAACCTATGGCTCAATACGGCTCCGACCCCATACGGGGAGGCGTCACAGGCTAAGGACAGGGGTAGGTGGTCAGAATACTGCACAAGGACAGCGTTTGATGTGAGGAGGCGTTTAACAGCGAGGAACGCAGAATTCTCCTTTACACCCCATTTCCAAGGGGCCTTGCAGTCCAACAGTCGGTGAAGCGGCTCCGCGACCGAGGCTTTATGGGGAAGAAACACAGCATAGAAATTTAGAAGGCCAAGGAATGATTGTAGATCTGCTCTGCATTTCGGCGTAGGTGCGTCCAGAATTGCAGATGTTTTCGCCGCCGTTGGGTGGATGCCAGCACCATCCACCAAAAACCCAAGAAATTCCACTTGAGGCACGGCGATTTTACATTTGGCCTTGTTAATCTTAAGGCCCACCCCCTGAAATTTCCGTAAAACCTGTCGCAGGCGGTCCATTAACTCGGTCTTGCAGGTACCTGTGACGAGGACGTCATCAAAATATGGTATGACCCCGGGGATTCCTAACAGCAGTCGCTCCATCATACTCTGGAAAATCCCCGGGGCGACACTGACGCCAAACTGCAGGCGGCGACACCGGAATGCCCCCCTGTGGGTCACAATCGTCTGGGCCTCTGCCGTTTTGTCATCGGCCCTTAGTTGTTGATAGGCCTGGGCCAGGTCCAGTTTGGCGAAAACCGATCCCTGGCCCAGTGAGTGCAGGAGATGCTGTACCACAGGAACAGGATATGCATGACCCAGGAGCGCCTTATTTAATGTTGCCCGGTAATCGGCGCAAATTCGGATTGAGCCGTCAGCCTTGATTGGAGTTACAATCGGCGTCTCCCACTGTGCAAACTCGACTGGCTCTAACACCCCCTGTGAGATTAGTTTATCTAATTCAGCATCCACCCTCGCTTGCAATGCAAAGGGGACTCTGCGGGGTTTCAACCGCCGAGGGGGAAACTGAGGGTCCAGGCTAAATGATACAGGGGGGCCCTTGTAACATCCTAATTTGCCATCAAACACAGATGGGAATTCCTGCACCAATATGTCCAACTCTGACGAGCGGATGGCATTTACACCTTGGAGAGTGAGCCCTAAAGCTTGAAACCAGTTTAACCCTAATAAACTTGGGAGCGGGGCTTCGACCACAATTAACGGCAGGCGGGCTGCATGGTTCTTATATCTCACCCTGAATTGGCCACTCCCCACAATGGCAATTGGGTTCCCTTGGAAGTCTCTCAACTGTAGGTGGCATGCTGTGAGGTGGCATTTGGCGATACGGGGCATTAATCTCTTCACAGTACTCCAGGATACAATTGAATTGGCCGACCCCGTATCCACTTCCATTTCACACTGCCGACCCTCGATCACAACTGATATGGTAATTTTGTCTCGTGCCGTACCATCGTGCATGGGGGATACCAAGTAAACGCCCCCTGACTCACGGGCCCGTTGTCTCCGGCCACTTTGGTTGCTTGCCCGTCTGCCCATACCCCACCGCTCTTCCCTGGAGGGGTTTTCTGCCAGCTCCACTGGTTTTGGCGACCTGCAAACTCTCGCAATGTGGCCCCGGCGCCCACATCAGTAACAATCACCTCCTTTAAACGGCAATCCACCCTCAGGTGATTTCCCCCACAACTCTTGCATTCCCCTTGTTTTTGTCTGACAGGTCTCCCAAGGCGCGGCATCTCTTTAATATGGTCTACTGTATCTTCTCCGCACGATTCATCATCGTTGCTAACTTCCACATGAGTTTGGTGTACAGGGTCCCCTTTAGGTTTACTGCAAGGCTGGCCCTTTGGCAAATCAGCGAGGGATAATGTGGCCAGTTCAGCGGCGCACGCTTCATCCAGAGCCTCCTGGAATGAGAGCTCTGGTTTGGCAATAAGGCGTCTCTTCAATCTCTCATCCCTCACACCACTGACCAGCCTGTCCAACAAATAATCATTTAAGTCCACAAATTGGCAGTGTCTGGCCGCTTTCCTTAACGCTGCAATGTATTGGCTGATAGACTCTACCTCCGCCTGATCACGATGATAAAAATGCTGCCTGTGCGCTATACGAGATGGCGCCGGAGCGTAATGCTTCTTTAATTTTAACATGAACTCCTCCCAAGTTCCTGCATGAATTGACTGGGGGGCCATGAGGGTCATAGCAATCTCAAACATTTCAGGGCCACAGAAACTTAAAAAATATGCCCTCTTCCTCTCACTAGACAAGTCCTTATAGTCATTTGCTATTAGAAAACAGTCAAATCTGGCCACAAATGCCTCCCACGACTCTGTCCCTGGGTTGAATGGGGCGAAGGTCTGTGAAGATGCCATTCTTACTCACTCTCCACACAGACAGTAATTTCTTCCAAAGCCTTTTTGAACAACAATCTGGCAGACTCGTATTTCTATTATTCCTCACGGATTCCTGCCCTGAATAATCTCATCCTTCGTCGCCACTGATTTGTTCTGAGGCTGGAAATACTGAGGCAAATCGTGCAGTAACAGGAACTTTATTTATTAACAAACTAACAGGCATAGAACAACTTCCCGCCCTTGACAGCTCCTTTTATACCCTGAGCTGTCACTGTTCAACCAATCAGAAAATAGCATGGCAACCGGCCCAACCACTAGTGGCCGCTATAACAAACCCAATATGCAACAGAAGTCTTTTTAGGTTTTTTATGATGCCCTGTAGTGGATGGGCCTGAGGCAGAATCCTCAGGAGCTGAGCGTTTGGAGGCCCTGGTTTGTTGAGAAGCCATTAGAAGGAGCAAATAAACCTCCAATTACCAGCATATAGTCAGTCCAGAACAGAGCACTTTATAGAAATAAGGCTGCTGGAAGAAGTAAGAATAAGGCTTCTGGAGGAAATAAGGCTTCTGGAGGGCTTCTTTATATAATAAGGCTTCTGGAAATATTAGGCCTCAGCAGTTTAGTAGGCCTCTAAAGGCCACGAGGTAATACCCAAAATGGCGGCCGCTATGACTCAGTCCAAGATGGCGGCCGCCAGTACAAAGGAGGCTGAAAGGGAGCCCGGAGAAGAAGAAAAGCCTGTACTTTACCACTGGAGCTCCAGAAACACCGTTAAGAGGTCCCAGCGTATGGAGGGCTTGCCCAGGAACACTGCAGCCGCTGCGGAGCTTCTGGCGCTCAAAGGAAACGCTCCGATTGCGAGGGAGAGGAGGCTGGGCGGCAAAGCGGGCTTGGACCGAAGTCCTTCTCGCTGAGGCACCTTAATCCAATCAATTTATTTTATTTTAAATATCCAATTAAAACCAATTTTTTTAAAAAATAATTATTTAAAGTATTTGAGATCAATTCTAAGAGAGCAATGGAGGGTGCCTCTGATCACGAACAGATTGAGTCAGAAAGCTGGGAAGCAGCAACAGGAGGAGGAGGAGGTTCTTAGCTGTCTGACTCGATGAGCTTGGTCTGGTCATATTCCTCACATGACCATTGTCCTTTTACTCCCTTAGAATATATGTATAGTGTCAAACCAAAGTAATTTTATTCACAGGCTTTTAAAAGTATACAAATTATAAAGTGAAATGTTTCAGAAATTCACTATAATATTAATTTAACACAAAACTTGATTATGAACAATGTTTTTAATTTCACTTCCAGGAGCCAAGAATAAATAAATTCATGGGTGTACCCACCCTTGAACCAACAACATAAAGTTGTCCTCTCTTAGTGACGTCAAGGGTCTCGAGAGCTTTCTTGTGAGCAACAGTGCATTCATCCCATATGATAATTTACATGTCTTGACCTCCTGAAGAAGCGATGGCAAAAGCAACTTCACCCTGAGCCCTGATTTCGGCAAGGATTAAATTAGTTACAAATGTTTTCCCTGTATGTAATCTGCGTGAAGTACATTGTGTCGGTCTCGTAGTGGTGCAGGCAGGCCGAGTTGCAGTAATGTTTTATTGATCATAGCTGAAAAGGTTGTTTAAAAAATGCTTTTAAAGCCTCTGACGATCCCAGCTGACTTGCCTGATCGGCAGAGGCTTTCTTTTTTTTTTTTAAAGCATCTGATGATCCCAGCTGACTTGCCTGATTGTCAGAGGCTTTCTTTCTTTCTTTTTTTTAAAAGCCTCTGACGATCCCAGCTGAGCTGCATGATCATCAGAGGCTTTTTTTTTTTTTACTTTTAAAAGCATTTTTTCGGCCGAAGAGGTTGTAGAAAAAATGCTTTTAAAAATTAAAAAAAAGCCTCTGATGATTGCGTGGCTCAGCTGGGCAATTGGGGGGGAGGGATTTTTGCTACCAGTTCTCTGAACCACTTGCTCCATCGTTACCGGATCGGGTGATCTGGTCCGAACCTGGAGCATTTCACCCCTGATCATGGCCATACATTTGTCCTCAAGAACAATCAAAGCCTTGAAAATGATATATTTGTTACTGAAAATGAAAGTAAGGTAAATAATTACAATGATGCCTGGAGAACTAAAACCTGATGATCCAAAAATTGTGTCAGAATATACTCAAGCTGACAAGGAAATAATGAATGAGAAGCAAGACACAGAGATTGAAAATAAAGAAGACAAAGACAACAAGATTGACTATGGAAAACTAAATGATTATGTGGGTAGTAACAATAAAAAGGAGAATTTTAATGGTTATATTGGGATTAACAATGGAAAAATAGAAAAGGGAAAGAAAAGGGAAAAAAGGCATAGAAAGAATATAAAAAACTTAAACGTTTACACTGGGATTAACAGTGGAAAAATAAAAAGGGAAAAGAGATGGGAAATAATGGGAAATACAGGGCAAAACAGGAGAGTTCAGGATTTTAAAACACAAAAGAAAAGGAGAAAGAAAAAGAAAAAATAGAAATAGAAAGGGGGAAAGGGAGAAAGAAATGAAAGAGGAATATGTTACATATAATTAGAATTGAAATAATTGATGAATTGAAATAAGTTTTAGAAATATGTAATAGTTTGAATATTTAAAACTAAAATTACGAGAATTGTAAGAATTGGAATATTTTAATTGTATTGTTGGAATTTATATAATGATAAGCTTTAGAAATATGAATAAGTTGAATAAGAGGATAACAGGTAGAATATCTTCAAATTTAATTAGGGTAATTGTAACAATTGGAATATTTTTATTTGCATATTTGGAACCTAATCTAAAAAGGAAAAATTAAAATGATAGTATATGGTATAAAACAATTGGGTTTACTATTTTAATAAGAAATGAATGATTGTAACACCACATAATTAATTGATTTTTATTAAGATGTTAGATATTGAAACAGCTGACAATGGAAAACAGTGATTATATTAAAGGAATATAAGGAAATACTAGGAATTATATTTGTGAGATTTTAAGTTTAAGGGGTTTAATATAGAGATGAAGGGAAAAATTGAATTTGGTTAAGATTAGAGGTTAGGATGAATGGTAATATTGATTTTAAAAAAATAGAAAGAATAAATATTATGGCAAAAAGGAAATATATAAATTGTAAATTTAGTTGAAATGACTAAAAACTGTTTAAATTTATGAACTGGCAAATATTCTGTTGAGAAAAAAATACATTGTGTGTTTGTTTGTCCGTAAAAAATAAAAAAAAAGAATAATCAAAGCCTTGTTGAAAATGTGCGGGCCAAATGTAATTTCTAATGTTGGATTTTCCCCCTTACTAGAGAGAGTCCCCTTGTGCTGTGAAGCCATTACCATGGCAAATCCATTGTGCTGTAGAGTAGAAGCCATTTTAAGGCGGTACAGTAGAAGCTATTTTAAGGCACAACAGGCTGTATCTTAACAGAACACACACCCTGAGAGTGTTAGGGGTATCTTACCCCCACAGTATTTCTTCCAGAGAGTATGTCATCTGTGTACCAAGTTTGGTTGAAATTGCTCAAGGCATTCCAGAGTTATGCTGGAACACACACACACACACACAGCCATTTTTATACATATAGATAAAACCTTGTGTGCAGATGTGGTTCCATGTCACGCCCACCATGGCCACGCCCACCCCACCCATGCCTCACCATGACTATGCCCACCCCACCCATGCCCCCCCCACACCCCAGTGCTCCAAGGTCAAACACAATCCTGATGTTCTAGTCCAACCCCCTGCTCAAGTATGGCTGTCTGACAACGGCTGTCTAATCTCTTCTTCAAAACCTCCAGCGATGGAGCACCCCAACTCTTGGACACAAATTGTTCGATTAGTTAATTGTTCGTATGGTCAGGAAATTTCTCCAGGTTGGATCTACCTCTGAGGAATTTCCACCTGAGGAATTTCTTGTCTTGCCTCAGGCACTTTGGAGAATAAGTTTACGAAGGATTTTGATAATATAATTTTATTAAATTTAGCAGCCGTACAAAATACGACAACAATGAAAATAGTAGGATCAAGGCGGGAAAAAAAAGGGGATGGGAAACTTGTAACTTCAGACTCCTTTCAGAATAGTAGAATGAACATCATAATAATGCTTTGCTGTAGCCCCAACTTTACATACATTACTTTACATGCCCGTTCTCTAACAAAAAACGATAGACGTGCAGTAAATCCCTGAATCAAAGATTCATTTTTTTCCTATCTCAAGAACAAAGCCCAGAAGTGGTTTCCAGAGAGAAATGATGTTAGATGTATTCTTCTCTTCGATATTAAGGCATTTAATTTGGCCATATCTGCTAGTCTTATTGCTAGTTTTTCCAACCATTCTTCCATTATAGAAACACTTCAGGAAGGACTCTGAGAAATTGGAAGAGATTCAGAAAAGGTCAAAACCCCGCCCACTCGCCGGCCGTTTTTTGTCTTTTGCACAAAAGACAAAACAGACTTGCAACGGACTTTTGTCTGTTTTGGGGCCTTTTTTTGGCCCGTTTCCAAGGCTTTTTTTTTTTTTGCCTGTTTCTGAGGCTTTTTTCAGCTCATTTTCAAGGCTTTTTTCAGCCTGTTTTGAGGCTTTTTTTGGCTTTTTTTTTTTTTAATTTTCAAAAATGGGCTGAAAAATGCCATGGAAAAAGGGCCAAAATGGGGCGTACAGAGGACAAAAAAGCAAGAGGGTGGAGTTTCGGCAATATTCATTCTATAAATTGCACAGATTTTCACCCCCTTTTGGGAGACAAAACAACGTTTTATAATCCAAAAAAATACGTTAATTAATAATCAACCCCCTCTTCTTTGTGACAGCCCCTCAAATACTGGAAGACACCCAGCATGTCTCCCCTAATTCTCCTCTTCAATTGGGGGACGTATTGAATTTCATGAAGAATATTGAAGGGGATATGGAATGTGCCAGCCCACCTCCCATCTCTAAAGAGAGAAGAAGGACCAGACTTGGGTTCTTTCCTTCCAAGAACAGAAGATGGGTTTAAGTGTTAGGAAGGCACCCAGATGAAGATCAGAAAGGACTTCTAACTAAGCTGGCTGAGGCTCCAAGGATGCCGAGCAGAGATGGGCTTCTCTCCAAGGAGTTGAGGAGCTGAGATTGGCCAGTTTTCTCAACTGGGATGCTTTCACTGGTTTGGACAGAGGCGGCGTGAGACTACAGGGCCTCGGGGGGCTCCTTCCAATTCCACAGTCGGCCAAGGGTGGAAATGAGCCCAGCAGCAGTTCAGAAAGAGAATACTGGGACATTCCTTGGCTTGGGACTCTGCCCAGCTTCACCCCCAGTACCAGGGCCTGGAGACGTCCAACTCCTTTTCCTTCTTCAACGGAGCAGCTGCCTTGGGACTCCTCACGGCAAACATGTTCTCCGAGTCCAGCAGAAACATGCTGTAGAGGTTGAAGAGCAACATGGCGACCAGGGGGAGGAAGGTCAGGCCGAATCCGAAGCCTCGGAACGAGCGGCCCATGGCGTATGCCAGCCAGTAGAGAAGCCTGGAAGGGCGAGAAAGAAAAATGGTCAAAATGGCAGCCATGATGGCGGGATCCAAGCGTCACATCCATCGCGTCCTTGTGGGCATCCTGTCAAAATTCCAGCCCTTGCTTGCATTTCACAGGAACAATTCCAGTTAACAGATAATAGAAAAAGAAAATCGGGACCTTGGAAGTCTTTTCGTCCAATTCTCTGCTCAAGCTGGAGACTCTATACACATGATGGTGAACCATATCACGCGTGCCGGAAGTAACATGGAGAGCCATCTCTCCAGGCACGCAACCTGTCGCCTGTTGCTCTTCCGGGTTCCAGCGCGCCGACCAGGTGATGTTCATGCACGTGGGAGTCCCGGAAACTGGAAGAGCAGCCTCCTAGTGCACATGCGCACTTCGGGAAGATGATCTTCTGGTTTCCAGCAAGCGAATGCGCTGCAGCCACTGGTCGGCACCCGTGTGTGTGCCAGAAACCCAGACGACCTTCTTCCAGGTGTGTGCATGCACACTGGGCGGCTGGTCTTATGGCTTCCGGCTTCTGGTTTTGACAGTCAGTGCCGAAAAAGTTCACCAACATTGCTCTATACTCATGATGGCAAACCTATGGCACGCATGCCACAGGTGGCATGTGTAGGCTTCTCTGCCGGCACACTAGCCCTTGGCCCAGCTGAGCTCTGCGCGCGGGCCTCCCGCCAGCCACCTCATTTTCGGGTCTCTGCAGCGCTGTTATTTAATCACAATGCAGTTAAAACACTATATAAGCCATCAAGAATATAACTATACATCCAACAGGAATAGGAAGTGCCTCACAGGAGCAGAGAGGTAAATCCTAGAGGCAGGAAATGCATCACTGAACAATGGAGAGGAATAAGGCTGCATACAAAGTGGACAACACCTGTAAGAGCGTAGGCATGCACAGGGAGCGGGGGGAAGTGCAGGGGGTGTGGCGCCCCTCCCCTCGTGCTCTGTTTTTGGTCGCAGGAGGCTTCAGGGAGGCCTGCTAGGGCCAAAATGATGCCGGGGCAGGTTGCCTGTGCCTGTGCGGGGGGAACACGGGGGTGGCACGTGCATGCGCAGGGGTGTGTCACGGGTGAAATGCTACTGGTTCGGACTGGAGCGATGGCGGTGGATGGTTCGGAGAACCGGTAGCAAAAATCCCTCCCCCCCCGCCATGCGCAGCTGAGCCACGCGATCATCAGAACCTTTTTTTTTAACTTTTAAAAGCATTTTTTCTACAACCTCTTCTGACGAAAAAATGCTTTTAAAAGTAAAAAAAAAGCCTCTGATGATCGCGCAGCTCAGCTGGGATCCTCAGAGGCTTTTCAAAGCATTTTTTTCCTGCAACCTCTTGGCCAAAGAGGTGGTAAAAAAAAATGCTTTGAAAAGTCTCTGACGATCCCAGCTGAGTTGCCTGATCGGCAGAGAGGCTTTTCAAAGCCTTAGAAAAAATGCTTTGAAAAGTTAAAAAAAAAAAAAGTTGACCACGCCCACCCAGTCACATTAACTCCCCCACCAAGCCACATCCGCAGAACCGGTAGTAACAGATTTTACATTTCACCCCTGGTGTGTCATACATGCATTGTATTATGGGTGTGAGCACACGCACATGTGCTGTCGCGCGTATGCACCCACTTTGGGCACGTAAGCCCAAAAAGGTTAGCCATCATTGCTCTATACCAGTGATTTTTGGTTTCAAGTGTCCAAAGAGCACACGCAAGTGTGCGAATGCACATGGGCGTGCCTAAACCCCCGTGCATGTGTCCCGCTCCTGTGCATGCGTGTACATCCCCAATGCATGCGGCCCACCCCCTGTGAATGTGCCCCGTTTTGGCCTCCAGGTTGGTGCAGGAGACTTTCCAGGCCCAAAATGGAGTGTGGGGGCCACACAAGGCCTCCTGCCCCCCATTCTGGCCCTGGAAGGCTTCCTGAACCAACCTGCACCCCTGTGCATGCACCCCCCCCCCGCCCTGAAGACCAGTTGGCCATGCGCATCTGTAGTGGACCTTGGCTGGGGCAACGGCTGGCGTGCCGGCGGAGAGGGCTCTGCGTTCCAGCTGTGGCATGAGTACCATAGGTTCTCCATTACAGCTCTATACCATTTCAGACAGATGGCTGTTCAGTCTCTACGGATGGACCATCAAATGTCTTATATTTATGTTTGTTAATTCGATTATAGGGTTTTTTTTTTGTTAATTTATGTTATGTCTTTGCAGGATTTTCCCACTCTGGAGCTCAAGACAGCTGAGCCTTGCAACAACCGCCCTGTGAGGAAGGCTGGTTTGGATTCTCCCAGCGTACGAGACGAGGCCTTTGCCAGTTTGGGTTTTCTGTCTTGAGGAAATCCAGCCCTTGCCTTAGCGAGTGGAAGCCACCTCCCGGAAACTCAGAAAGACACAACACATTAAAACTGTTAATTGCCTGTGATCTACTGTGTCAGTTCTCCAGGGATGGGCTTTAAAATTTTTAGCAAGGGGTTCTCTGCTTGGTTGCTGGGTGGTCGTGGCCATGGCGGGAGTGGCCTAATCCGCCTCCTACACCATGGCGGGGGGGGGGGGGGAAGCATTTTTGCCCTCCCTGGGCTCCGGAGGCTTTCCTCAAGTCTCTGGGAAGGCGAAAATGGCCTCCCCAGGCTCCGGAGGCCAGAAACGGGCCTTCTTCCTGAACTTCCGGTAGGCCCATTTTCGCCCTCCCTAAGTCTCCGTGCACACCCTACACTTTCCTGCATCCAAAACGGGCTGGGTGGGGACTCTTGGGAGAGGTGGGTCGGGGTGGGCGGGGCCAGCCAAGAGTAGGATTTGGGGGTTCTCCAAACTGCACAGAATCTTAGCTAGAGGTTCTCACAAACCCCTAGCAGGCCACCCCTGCTCTTCTCTAAATCTCTAAATCCAGGAACCCCTCGCTCGTATCTGCACACCGGTTGCATAACACTTAACCTCGATGTAAAATCCCAGTGGAGATTTCCCAGCTGGCTGGGAAATTCTGGGAATTGAAATCCACCCTTCTGCAAGTTGCCAAGGTTGGGAAACTTTGGTCCAGCCACTACATGTATCTGGTGAATGGTGTTGCAGCTCACAAAAGGATACACCCAGTTATAAAATCTGAATTAGAAAAAGAAAATGCCAGCAGACTCCCATGGGTTCTTCTTGCCACCAAAAACCACTGCCCATTTTCCTTTCAGCGTCCCAAATATATCTATCTATCTATCTATCTATCTATCTCTCTCTCTCTCTCTCTCTCTCTCTCTCTCTCTCTCTCTCTCTCTCTCTCTCTATATATATATATATATATATATATATATATATATATATATATATATATATATATACACACACACACACACATATATATATAATTTTATTTTCGTAGGTCTTTATGTGTATATTTCTTTATGACAGGGATTTTCCTACATATATCAAGATGTTTCATGGCCTAATTTTCAGTGAAATCTCCATTCACTAATTTTTAGGCCTTCCTAAACATTCCAGCAGCTATCATGCTAACTGTCTGAATTTAAGAGGGAGACTGGTATATATCTATTTCTATCTTATTTGATTTCTTCAGCCAGCCACACCCACTTTTCCTAATTCTGCCCTGTAACAGTCAAATATATATAACCAAGTATTTTTCTGCAAGGCTAGTTGAGTGAAATCACATTCACTACTTTTGGGGCTTTTTTTCTTCTTTTCCTTCTTTTCCTTCTGCCAGCCAGAATGGTTACATAGGAAAAACCTGGCTTAAAGAAAAACACACATAAAACCTACGAAAAGTAAGAAAATAGATATTGTACTTGTCAGAGCTTCAATTTCATCCTCAAAATAATTTAACAGTGTTTCGAAACTGACAGTACCTTTACAGGGAGGATACATGAGATGTGGGTGTGGCTTACTGATGATGGCTAATGAGTCAGAAATAGCTATATAAGTCTCCCATAGGGCAGCACAAAATCTGCTGGCTGCCAGAAGGAAAAGAAGAAAAAAAGCCCAAAAAGTAGTGAATATGATTTCACTCAACTAGGCTTGCAGAAAAATCTTGGTTACGTAGGAAAAACCTGGCTTAAAGAAACACACACACACAGAGAGCAGCCTCTCACTGCCCAGCCCAGCAAAGCAAAGGAACAGAGAAAGGAATCCACAAATCAAGGAACAAGCAATGAGTCCATAAAGTAAGGAACAAGCCCTGAGTCACAAAGTCAGGAAGAAGCAAGCAGTGTTGCAAATTCCAAATGTCTGTACTGGCACACCCAACTCTACCAATTCAGCATTTGTTCCCGACAAATTCTCCCCATAGTGTCTCCTTAAATATCAGTCCCTGGGTGTGCCTTGTGAAGAGGGGCGGGGCGCTCTCCTCCCAAATCATCGGGTCGGCCTACGCTATTCCTACTTCTCCACTCTCCATGCTCGGGGATCAGGAGGGGATTGTCTTTGCTGCCAGAGCTCCATCACTTCTCGTGTCCACAGCTTACCCTCTCTCGGTCATCCTGCCCCTGTTCCTCCCTGCCTACAAGCTGTCCTAATCCTGAGGGGCCCTAGGCTGCCTCAGCCTGCTCTTCCCCACATGCCAATGAAGCTGCCCACCCCATCTCCGTCAGTTCCAACTCCGGCTCCTCCTCTGCAGATTCAGGCTTCAACAAAGGCATGAAACCCGCTGCTCAAGGAGACCCATTACCAGGCAAATGGATCCAATCCAGAGGAAGGATCCAGAAGTGAGAGGAGAGGCTTACCGTGAGATGGCAAAAAGGCCCGTCAGCAGCGGGATCAGCTTGAGCCCTTCCTGGGACAGGTAGGTGGAAAGGACAGCGATGTTGAAGAAGTAAAGAATGAAGAGGTCGACCGACTGGGAGATGAAATGCCGATGGATCTCCACCTCCCGGCTCAGCTCCTCAAAAGGCTGCAGGGAGGAGGCACAAAGGCGGGACACCCCATAAACCATCATCCCTGCAGGGGAAGAGGGACAGGAGGAAGAGGTCAAGAAAGGCTGGCTCAGAGGAGATCTGATTGAATCATAGAGCTGGAAGGGACCTTGGAGATCTTGTAGTCCAACCCCCTGCTCAAGCAGATCTTATAACTCTGATGACAACCTATGGCCCATGTGCCACAGATGGCACGCATAGCCATATCAGTGGGCATGCAAGCTCAGCTCTGGCGTGCATGAGTGTGTTGGCCAGCTGATTTTCGGGTCTTTTGGGCCCACCAGAAGTAGGGAAACAGGCTGTTTCCTGCCTCTGGAGGGCCTCGGGGGTTGGTGAGGAAGGCCCGTTTTTTGCTGCCCCCAGCCTCCAGAGCCTCCCTAGGAATCTGGGGAGGTCAAAAACTGCCTTCCTCACCCCACACCCCCAGAGGCCGAAAATGGCCTGTTTGCCAACTTCCGGTGGGACTGGAAGGCCTGGTTTTTTTGCTGTCCCTAGCCTTCAGAGCATCTCTAGGAGTCTGGGGAGGATGAAAACAGCCTCCCCACCTCATGGGAGGCCCTCCGGAGGCCAGAAATGGGCCATTTGCCAACTTCCGGCGGGACTGGAAGGCCTGGTTTTTTTGCTGTCCCTAGCCTTCAGAGTGTCTCTAGGAGTCTGGGGAGGGTGAAAACGGCCTCCCCACCTCATGGGAGGCCCTCCGGAGGCCAGAAATGGGCCATTTGCCAACTTCCGGTGGGACCACAAGTTGGCAAACAGGCTGTTTCTGGCCTCTGAGGTGATGGGGAAGGCCGTTTTCGCCCCCTCCCCAGACTCCTAGAAAGACTCTGGAGCCAGATGAGAGAGAAAAACAGGCCTACTGGGCTATCGCATGCCAGGAGCGGGAAGAGCGGTGGGGGGGGGAAGCGCACATATGCATGTGGTGGGGCGCATAGAATTATGGTTGTGGGCATGTGCGTGACTCCCCCTGCCCCCCCTGCATGTGATGGCAAAAAGGTTAGCCATCACTGTCTTATAACATGCCGGTCAAAGATTAGATTAGATTAGATTAGATTAGATTAGATTAGATTAGATTAGATTAGATTAGATTAGATTAGATTAGATTAGATAACAAAATCACAAATGAGGAGGTGATAAGCCGCCTGGGAAAGCAAAGGGAAATAATCAAGTACCCACGCACCTGGGTACGTACGAGACCGCCTTCTGCCGCCGATAGCCTCCCACCGGCCAATATGCTCCCACAGAGAGTGACTCCTCAGGGTGCCATCGGTCAAACAATGTCGACTGGCGACCGCCAGGGGGAGAGCCTTCTCTGTGGGGGCACCCGCCCTCTGGAACGAATTGCCCCCGGAGATACAGATAATCCCTGACCTATGCACCTTTCTCCGTGCCCTCAAGACGCTACTGTTCCAACAAGCTGGGCTGGCCTAAACACAAATTTTAATTGGGGTTCATTTTAATGATAGTAGGGCCAAACTATTTAATTCGTTTTTAAACTGTTTTTAAATTTTGCATTTGGGTGTGTTTTTACTGATGACTGTGCACCGCTCTGAGTCCTCCGGGAGAAGGGCAGTATAAAAATTAAAACAAATAAATAAATAAAGCCATTAAAAAATTAAAGTTAGGGTATTTTGGACATGTGTTACGACACCCAGAAAAATACGGCATCCTGCACTTAATCCTCCAGGGAAAGATTGAAGGCAAACGAGGTCCAGGCAGAAGAAGAGCATCGTGGCTTCAAAATCTAAGGGACCGGTTTGGACAAAACTCAGCAGCACTTTTTCATGCGGCTGTTGACAAAAATAGGATTGCCAACATAATCGCCAACATCCGATGATGGATATGGCACAAGAAGAAGACGAATATAATATTCCGCCGCGCCCTAAAAACGTTCCTATTTCATCAGGCTGGTCTGGCTTAAACCTCCCTTTATAAATGGGTTTTAAGATGGGTTTTTTAATTGTTTTATATAATTGGATTTTAAATCGTTTCAGCCTAATTATTTAATTTATTTTAAATATTTTTAACTTTTGTATGTCATTGTATTTTATTTGGCTGTTCACCGCCCTGAGTCCCTTCTGGGAGTAGGGCGGTATACAAATTCGATTAAATAATATAATATAATATAATATAATATAATATAATATAATATAATATAATATAATATAATATAATATAATATAATATAATATAATATAATATAATATAATATAATATAATATAATATAATATAATAATATAATATAATATAATATAATATAATATAATATAATATAATATAATATAATATAATATAATATAATATAATATAATATAATATAATATAATATAATATAATATAATATAATATAATATAAAATATTAATATAGGATATAATATATAAATAAAGGGAGGGAGGGCCTGGGAGGAGCCAAATGTCTAACTTAACAACAGAAATTTTGGGCTCAATTGTGGTTGTAAATCGAGAACTACCTCTACTATGGTTATTAAGTGAGACACATGGTTGTTCAGGGAATCTGGCTCCTCCCACTGACTCTGCTTGTGGGAAGCCAACTGGAAAAGTCGCAAATAACGATTCACGTAACCCTGGGACATTGCAGCCGTCGTAAATGGGTGAGGAGTTCATTTGATTTTTATATTTGGGGCTTTATTTTGCCCAGAGTCACTGAGTTGGGCAGCCATACAAATTTTCCAAATAAATAAATAAATACAAATAAAGGGGACTATCTGGAAAATAGCCCAACCGGCACTTGGTTGTAGAATTTATAGTTGGCTTTCCTGGTAGCCAAAGATGGCAAGATGGCCAGCATAACGATGCGTTCAATAAGGCTATTATTATTATTATTATTATTATTATTATTATTATTATTATTATTATTATTATTATCATTATCATTATCATCATTATTATTATTGCTTTTTTGGGGACTCCACATGCAGATTTCGTAGCTCGTGGAGCGCTTCAATGGAGCCTCTCGCCAACCTTGGGGAATGACCTGAGGGGGGACTCTGTGCTGATGATGAACGCCAACTTCCCCTGCCTGGCACTTTCTCCGCGTCAAGCAGACTCCGCTCACCTAAAATGATGGGGAAAGTGGCAAACACCCCACAGCGCAGTGTGTACACCAACCGGGCGCTCATGCTCTCCATGACGGGCACGTCGAAAGGCAGGAAGACATAGGCGCTGTAGATCAAGCCCGGGAAGACGATCAGAGCGGTAGACATGGAAGCTACGGCTTTGAGGTTGGCTGAGTTGCAGCAGCCCTTCGTCTGGCAACATGGGTCCTGGGACGGCTCCCCGGCAGGATCGGGAAAGTCATGCAAACAGCCCGAGTAGCCTTGGTCGAGGAAGGGTTGCTGATCGTGGTCGGCCTTCTCCTCCTGGCATGGTGCCCTGTCCTGTGGTGGAATTCCTAGCTGTGCCGCCTGCTTCTTGTGGCTCCTGGGACGGCGTTCGATACAGAGGGGGTCGATGGGGATGAAGGCATGGGCTGCCACAGCAGGCATCCCACTGTACTCATCATCCTCCAGAGGCTTCAGGAAAGCTTGATGGTCAATCCTGGAGCCCAACACAGCTGCCTTCATGCTCCCTTCTGGGCTCGGCCGAGCGTCCGTCTCCAAAACCCCAGGCATCTCACCTGCAACCTCGTGTTGGACTCGGTCCCAGGGCAAAGTCGCTTCAGCGTCATCCGAACTCGGCTCCTGGGTGTGAGGCTGGGCCAGCTGGGCAGCAGGGGATGAGTCCTTCCCCAGGGGCACCATCGCCAAATCTTCCAAAGGAGCAACGGACGACATCTTCAAGTGTTTTAGAAAAAGTTTGTTCTGTATCTGTTGAGCTTTTTTCCGCTAAATCTTCGCAGTCTCCATCCCTTCTTCCCTAGAACGGGAGGAGGCTCTGGGAAAAAATCTCAGGATATGCTGTGGCCTGTTCTCGGTGCTGCAAAAGGGATGGAAAAATATAAATAAATTGGTTTGGAGACAGCCAAGGGATACAGAAAGGGCTCTGAGACCTTCCTGCTGAACAAAAATCTGCAAGAAGCAGCAAAAAGGAAATATTTTCATGATTAGGGAGCTGGAGGCTAAAACATACGAAGAAAGGCTGTAGGAATTGAGTAGGTCTAGTTTAATGTTCCACTGGTTAATTGTTCTCACTGTCAGGAAGTTTCTCCTTAATTCCAGGTTGCTTCTCTCCTTGATTAGTTTCCATCTATTGTTCCTTGTCCTGCCCTCCGGTGCTTTGGAGAATAGCTTGACTCCCTCTTCTTTGGGGCAGCCCCTGAGATATTGGAAGATTGCTATCCTGTCTCCCCTAATCCTTCTTTTCACTAGACTAGCCAGGCCCAGTTCCTGCAACCATTCTTCATATGTTTTAGCCTCCAGTCCCCTAATCATCATGGTTGCTCTTCTCTGCACTCTTTCTTGAGTCTCCACATCTTCTTTCTTCCTTCCTTCCTTCCTTCCTTCCTTCCTTCCTTCCTTCCTTCCTTCCTTCCTTCCTTCCTTCCTTCCTTCCTTCCTCTTTTTCTCCTCCACTCTAACCTTTCCCTATCTCTCCTTCCTTCCTTCCTTCCTTCCTTCCTTCCTTCCTTCCTTCCTTCCTTCCTTCCTTCCTTCCTTCCTTCCTTTCTTTCTCTTTTTCTCCTCCACTCTAACCTTTACCTATCTCTCCTTCGTTCCTCCCTCCCTCCCGCTTTGATTTGCTAGCCAGCAACCTCTGTTCCATTGATTGATTGTTCTGACTGTCAGAAAAGTTCTCCTTATTTCTAGGTTGAATCTCTCATTGATCAGTTTCCATCCATTGTTCCTTCTCTGGCCTTCGGGTGCTTTGGAGAATAGCTTGACCCCCTTCCTCCTCTCTGGGGCAGCCCCTCAAATCTTGGAAGATGCTCTCCTGTCTCCCCTGGTCCTTCTCTTCACTAAACTAGCCAGGCCCAGTTCCTGCAACCGTTCTTCATATGTTTTAGCCTCCAGTCCCCTCATCATCATTGTTGCTCTTCTCTGCACTCTTTCTAGAGTCTCCACATCTTTTTTACATCGTGGCGACCAAAACTAGATGCCGTATTCCAAGGGTGGCCTTCCCAAGGCCTTATAAAGTGGTATTAACACTTCACATGATCTTCATTCTATCCCTCTGTTTATGCAGCCCAGAACTGTGTTGGCTTTTTTGGCAGCTGCCACTCACCACTCATATTTAAGTGATTGTCCACTAAAATTCCCAAGATCCCTGTCACAGTTACTACTATTGAGTCAAGTATCACCTATCCCAGTGATGGGTAACTTTTTTGCTGTTGTGTGCCAAAAGTGGGGGGAGCACAGAGTGTGTGTGTGTGTGTGTGTGTGTCACACGCGCATGTGCCCACACCCATAATTCAATGTGCCCCGTGTATGCACGCAACTCCCCCACGCTCCGCTCGCTTTTGACATGTGATGGCACGGTGGGTGCGGTAGGCCCGATTTTTACTCTCTCCAGGCTCCAGAGGCTTTCTTGGAGCCTGGGGAGGGTGAAAAATGGGCCTTCCCCACCCCCACCCCCCAGAGGCCCTCCAGAGGTCGGAAACAGCCTGTTTCCCGGCTTCCGGTAGGCCCGGCAGGCCTGAAAATAGCTGGCCAGCGCGCACATGTGCACTGGAGCTGAGCTAGGCCAATGCTCGCAGGCCCACTGATATGGCTTTGAGTGCCACTTATGGTACGCATGCTGTAGGCTCGTCATCACAGACTTATCCTATACCTGTGCATTTGGCGTTTTTTGCCTAAATGTAGAACCTCCCTTTTCTCACCATTTAATTTCATTTTGTTAGATAGCGCCCCATTTTCAAGTCTGTCAAGATCCTTCTGTATCATCAGCCTGCCTTCTAGGGTGTTGGCTGGAAGTCCAGTTGTCTTAAAATAATTGTGGCTGACAAATGCCCAAGTATAAATTATAGTGTATTGTTAACTGTGCCTTAGATTAGGTTCCATGCTTGTTAATTTAATAACCATGTTGGTTAATTCCTTGGCAACAATATTAAAGTGGTTTGTCAGATGTCTAGGGAGATTTTCAGTCATCCAGGTCGTGGTTTTTCCCCCTCAGAGGCAACTGGGCTTAAGCAGGGGGTTGGACTAGAAGACCTCCAAGGTCCCTTCCAACTCTGTTATTCTGTTTTCTGTTTACTTTCTGGTTTTTCTTTGAAGATGTTTTGCTTCTCATGCAAGGAGCTTCTTCAGCTCTGACTGGTTGGTGGGGAAGGGGAGGATTGATACTCCTTGCAGAGAGCTGGTCATTTGCATCCTTTTAGAGGGTCGTTGAGGCCACTTGGAAGTTTATCTGTATCCTCAGATAAATCTGTGTCCTCAGGTAAACGGGTCCTTCCACACCCCATTTGCACCACTCAGGTGACCCTGAGGACACAGGTCAACCTCCAAGTGGCCTCAACAACCCTCTAAAAGGATTCAAATGACTAGCCATCTGCAAGGAGTATCAACCCTTCCATTCCCCACCATCCAGTCAGAGCTGAAGAAGCTTCTGGAATGAGAAGAGAAACGTCTTCAAAGAAAAACCAGAAAGTCCCGGTGCCTCTGGGGAAAAAACACCTTTGGTTTGTCACAGGTTTCTTTTGGGATGTTTTTTTCAACTTCCACATCCAAATAACAGCCAGTTTTTCGCCCTTATCTTCATTTCGATATCCAATTTGCAGAATTTGCCTCCTGCTATAAAAACCAAGAGGGCCGTAACCGTCAAACCTAGTAATCCCTTTTATTAAACAGACCAAGTTTTATAAGCTTCATCAAATGTGATTTCCTGCTGCTGGTAGGCTAACACACCTCTCCTCCTACAGCTTAACTGTTGTAGAATTGCGTTAAACTTTTCCGTAAATTAGGATTTACTTCATTAGATGTGTGGAGTGTTAGTTTAAGTTGCTAGACTTCATAATTCTGGATCTGTTTGTATTTATACACCAAGGCACAGAAATGTCAAGATTATGTAGCATGTCGCACCAACCTAGCCATTGTATCTTAAACGTAGATTAGTTGGCTGCATGCATCCAGCCACATCCAATTGTGGCTTATTTATCCTAAGCATGGCTAAGCAAATTACATAAAGTAGGAATCCAGACAAACTACTATTAAGGAACTCTTTTCTGGCCTAACATGATGTGCAAACAAGTTGTCGTGGTTACGTTTTTAAAAAACAATATCCATTATATGTGAACCCAACACAGAAAAACAGCGAAAAGTTGTGTAGCAAAATGCATCAAACACGACTGACTGCATTTGAAGAAAGTAACTATACAACTACACACCGGTGTAGTATTTCAGCTCCCCTCCTCATCAGGTTGGGGCGGGGGGGAGTAAAGGTACAGATCGTCCTTGACTTACGACCACAATTGGTCCCCAATGTTTATGTTACTAAGTGAAAAGTTTTGCCCCGTTTTACAACTTTCCTGGATCGCTGCCGTTGTTAAGTGAGTCACACGGTTGTTAAGTGAATCTGGCTTCCCTGGCTTGACAAGAAGGTTGCAAAAGTAGGGAGGTGCTACGCCCGTCATAAACACGAGTCAGTTGCCAAGCATCTGAAATTTGATCCCATGAATCGTGAAGACGGTCATAAGTGTGAAACAGTGTTCATAAGTCATTTTTTGTTCAGCAGCGGCAAATTTTAGTGTAAGTCGAGGACTACCTGTATTTCAGTTGGGTTTACACACTTAACTTGGCTACTGGATCAACAAACACGGAAACATGGATTTGCACAATACACAGAACGATTCACGCTTAAAACAATGTGAATCAGCGGTGTCACACCAGGTTGAGCGGCCAAAAAAGCCAAGCAGGCAGAAACCCAACCGGTTGAGCCCCAGGCAGGATCCGACGGCATTTAGGAGGAAAGACCAGAAGAAAAGTGCGAGAGAAGCCAAATTAAAGTTGCTGGTTAGAAAACTTACCAGGAGAGAAATCCTCAGTCCTTTACTTGGTTCTCTTTTCTCACGCCTTGCACGCTTGCTTTTTCATCCCGGGATGTGTGTGTGTGGGGTGTGTGTGTGTGGAGAATAAACCAGAGCGGCTTTAGGTGCCAGGAACGCCCCATCTGGGCAGCCCTTCCGCAAGTTTGTCCAGTGCGCAACTTCGATTTTCTAGCTTTTTGTCCTTTGGACTCCCAAACCTGTTTGACCAGCCCAGGTGGAGTCCCTGAAAAGAGCTGCGGGGGCCGGTTGGCTGAGCCTGGCCCGCCCGGTTTCTGAGTTGGGAAAACAAACACACACACACACACTCACACACACACACAGACACACAGAGAGAGGAACAGACGGAGGAAGAGAGAGGAGACACACACACACACAGAGAGAGAGGAAGAGACACACGCACACAAACAGGCAGGGAGAGAGAGACAGAGAGAGAGACACACACACAGACACACACTGAGGGAGAGAGAGAAGAACAGACAGAGGAAGAGAGACAGAGAGAGAGAGAGGAAGAGACAGAGAGACAGACACACACAGGGAGAGAGAAGAACAGACAGGAAGAGAGACACACACAGAGAAAGAGACACACAGAGAGGAAGAGAGAGACACACAAACACACACACAAACACAGGGAGAAAGACAGAGAGAGAGACAAACACAGGGAGAGAGAGAGACAGAGAAGAAGAGCCACAGACACGCACACATACAGGGAAAGAGGAACAGACAGAAAGAGAGAGAGAGAGAGAGACACACACACACACACACAAACAGAGGTAGAGAAACAGAGGTAGAGAGACACTGAGATACACAGGAACAGACACACACTGTTAGATCAGGCGCACACACTCTCTCACACAGAGACAGACCTACACAGAGTGAGAGAGAGAAACACAGAGAAAACACACAAACACATTCACACAGGTGAGGGGAGGGAGGGAGGGAGAGAGAAAGACAGTCAAGGAGACACACACACACACACACACACACACAGATACAGACAGACACACAAACATACAAACAGGGAGGGAGACACACACACAAGTGGAGGGGGGAAGAAGAAGACACACACACACACACCAGAAGAGAGACAGACAGACAAATGGAGGTGGGGGGGAGGTGGGAGAGAGAGAGGGAAAGACACACAGATAGACACACAAACACACAGAGGGAGGGAAACACACAGACAGATACAGGCAAACACAAAAAAAGGGGGGGACACACACACACAGAGGGAGATATACACACACACACAAACACACTCCCCCCCAAGGCATGCAGGCCCATTAACCCAAAGGCCTTATTTGCAACCTGTGCTCCCCGCCTGTCTCAGCCCAGGTTTGCCAATAGAGGGCAGCACAACTGTTGCTCTAACTTTCAGATTTGTGTGAGTTGTGTAACCGTAACAGAATTGGAAGGAACCATGGGTGGGGGTCATCTAGTCCAACCCCCTGCTCACGCAGGAGAACCTATATCAGGGATTCGAACCGCTGAACTGCTGAACTTTCTGATCGGCTCATGTGCCCACATATTTTTGGGCATGTGACCATTACCCTAGCTCAGCTCCAGGGCGCATATGAGCGCTGGCCACCTGATTTTTTGGGACTTCCGGTCCCATCAGAAGTTGGGAAATGGGTCATTGGCGGTCTCTGGGGGAGGGGGATGCCATTTTCGCCTTCCCCAGGCTCCTAGATAACCCCTGGAGCCTGGGGAGGGTGAAAAATGGACCTACCGGACCCACCAGTAACCTTTTTGCCATCGCGTGCCAAAAGTGGGGGGAGCGTGGGGGGGGTCTACACACGTACGCATGGGGGGGCGGGCAGTGTGGCATTGAATTATGGGTGTGGGCACACACATGACTCCCCCACCCCACGCGACGGAAAAAAGGTTAGCCATCACTGCCCTATACCATTGCAGACAAATCTCTCGTTAGAAGCCTCAAGTGATGAAGCACTCAAATTTTCTGGTGGCCAGCTGTTCCACTGGTTAATTGTCCTCACTGTCAGGAAGTTTCTCCTCAATTCCAGGTTGCTTCTCTCCTTGATGAGTTTCCATCTATTGTTTCTTGTCCTGCCTTCTGGTGCTTTGGAAAATAAATTGACCTCCTCCTCTTTCTGGCAACCCCTTAAATCCTGGAAGACTGCGATCATGTCACCCCTAATTCTTCTTTTCTTTAGACTAGCCAAGCCCAAATCCTGCAGCCGTTCTTCCAGAGTGAAATGCTACCGGTTCGGTCCGGTCCGGTTCGCCTGAATCGGTAGTAAAAAATGTAAAAAAAAAAAAAAGTTCCAAAGATCAGCTGAGCAATACGCAATTGTCGGAACTTTTTTTCCCCTTTTTTAGCATTTTTTTACAACCGGCTCTCCAGAACCGGTAGTTAAAAAATGCTTTAAAAAATAAATAATAAAAAAAGTTCCGAACATCGTGTGTCGCTCAACTGATTGTCAGAATTTATTTATTTTTTACTTTTTAGGCATTTTTTACTACCAGTTCTCCGGAACTACCAAAATTCCCCAGCTGGCATGCTTTAAGATGGGAAAACTTCAACTCCTAGAATTCCCCAGCCAGTGTGCCTTAAGATGGGTGGACTTTAATTCCCAGAATTCTCCAGCTAACTATGCTTTAAGAGGGTGGGGTTCAACTCCCAGAATTCCCCAGTCAGCAAGCTTTAAGAAGAGTGGCCTTCAACTCCCAGAATTCCCCAGTCAGCCTGCTTTCAAATGGCCGGACTTCAACTCCCAGAGTTCTCCAGCTAACTATGCTTTAAGAGAGGTGGGCTTCAACTCCCAGAATTCCCCAGTCAGCCTGCTTTCAAATGGCCGGACTTCAACTCCCAGAATTCCCCAGTCAGCCTGCTTTCAGATGGGTGGACTACAAGTCCCAGAATTCCTGGGCCAGCCTGTTTTAAGATGAGCGGACTTCAGTTCCCAAAATTCCCTAGTCAACATGGGGAATTCTGGGAGCTGAAGTCCAGACATCTTAATGTTGCTGTGATGGAGGAATTCCGCACTAATATATCCAAGATCTAGATTCGTGTTGGCGAATCTATGGCACATGTGCCGGAAGTGGCACCCAGAGCCATTTTTCTGGGCACGCGAGCCATCGCCAAGCTCACCTGTGACTGTGCATACACGCGCCCCTGGTCCACATGTGCACAATTCAGGGGACCCAGCTAGACTTTGGAGCTCCCCTGCGCATGTTTGCGCATGCGTGTGAGATTGTGCACCCATGCACAGACCGCATTTGTGCATGCGCATTGTGTTAGGATATGGTTTGAGCCTAACAGATTGTCCAGGCAATATATGTGTTCTGTGACTTTAAGTTTTAATGCTGCATCATTGTAATGCTGAGTCATGCTGTAATTAGTTGTAAACGTATTTAAGAAAGGTACTGTAATGTATTCAGTTAATGATATGCTACCATTGTGCTATCATCGTGTGTGTGGATGGATCTGCTATCATCGTAGTTTGTGAACCAGAGTGGGCTTGTTATTCTAACCAACTACTGTTTGTGTTGTCAGAAGCTTTTTGTGATTTAACTGGCAAAGACTTGGACTGTTTAAAAGACTACGAGATTTTTTGTTTTCCACTATAAAGAACACTTTCGATAAACCAGTTTGCACAGATCTCTTCTTTCATTGCTCTCAGCAACGTTTCTCCGTGCACTATACTCTGCTGGTTGCTAACACAACACCACTATCCTTAACACATTGCATGCGTG
Organism: Coluber constrictor foxii; assembly: GCA_038048745.1. Lineage (NCBI taxonomy): Eukaryota > Metazoa > Chordata > Lepidosauria > Squamata > Colubridae > Coluber > Coluber constrictor. Next base: position 3,451,520 of record CM075975.1, read on the forward strand.
CAAGCTGTGCACATGCATGTATGGTGAGATTGTGCATGCAGTGTGCACTAGTGCACAAGCGCAAAAGCTGTGCGCCTGCGCAGATGATGCGGTTGTGCGCGCAGCACGTGGGGAGGAACTGCGCATTACCGCAGATGGCGCAAAGTGCGTTCCTATTTGGCACTCGGTAAGTAAAAGGTTTGCCATCCATGTTCTAGAATGGTTCAAGGGAAGGAAGGTTGCATTAAATTAAAAGCAGTTAAGATTTCTTACTGTTTCCCTCTGTCACTTTTCAACCTGATTCACTTTGTATGTATATAATATCTACATCAGTGGTGAAATGTAAAATTTGTTACTATCGGTTCTTTGGGCGTGGCTTGGTGGTGGTGGGGGTAATGTGACTGGGTGGGCGTGGCCAACTTTTTTTAAAAAAAACTTTTAAAAGCATTTTTTCTACAACCTCTTCGGCCGTAGAGGTTGTAGAAAAAATGCTTTTAAAAATTCTCTGATGATCCCAGCTGAGCTGCGCGATCATCAGTTTTGTTTTGTTTTTACTTTTAAAAGCATTTTTTTCGGCTGAAGAAGTTGTAAAAAAAATGCTTTTAAAAGCCTCTGACGATCCCAACTGAGCTGCCTGTTTGTCAGAGGCTTTTTTTTCTTTTAAAAGCTTTTTTTTTTTTTGCTTTTAAAATTAGAAAAAAACCTCTGACGATCAGGCAACTCAGCTGGAATCGTCGGAGCCTTTTAAAAGCATTTTTTCTACAACCTCTTAAAGAAAAATGCTTTTAAAAGCCTGTGACGATCCCAGCTGAGCTGCACAACCATCATACCGAAGAAAAAATGCTTTTAAAAATAATTAAAAAAGCCTCTGATGATTGTGCGGCTCAGCTGGGCATGAGGGGTGGGGGCAGGGATTTTTGCTACCGATTCTCCGAACTACCTGCCACTATCGCTACCGGATTGGGCAATCCAGTCCGAACCGGGAGCATTTCACCCCTGGTCTACATGCATTTATATGTGTCTGTGTGCGTGTGTTTCTCCAGTCAGTGATCTTATATCCCTGATGACATGCTGATAGTACTGTAATACTTTTAACCCCAAAATAAAGAAATAAAACTATTTTTTATTATTATTTTTGCAGTTGTTTCTTAGCCAGCTCGACTGCTTTTCTGCTGTAGGAAGTTAGCACCCACCCCTTTCCTGGAAGAATAAAATATTTTAGGAAATATTAAAAAGGCAGAATATTATCTTCCCCTGGTTGAGAAATGGAGAAGCATGTTTTACAGACAAAGCAGCTCTCACCTTCCTGCCCCCCACCCTTTGTTAATGGGCCAGAGGCAGAAACCCAATCCTTTGTCAAAGGACATTTGCAACACAATAGCAACAGAAACTAACACAATAGGACCCATCTAGACAGAAACTCACCACATGGCACCTGGGAAGATTACATCAGCCAGCAAGGCTAACTAAGACGCCCACCCCCTGGGAGTCTGACAACCAATCAGGATACTCTTTCTGGGCCCCAGGAAATTAAAAGCCAGAGAAAGCATAAAACCTGGAGACTTGCTGTATCTGCCCCCTTTTCTGTTCAGGAACTCAAGCCATGTGATCCTGTCCACCATTAAACCATCTTTCCAAGCAGTCTCCGTGTTTCCAGTGTCTTTTTCCCCACTTGGAGCAGAACCCAGAAGGATATTTCTTCCAACAATTTGGCACCCATAGATGGGACTCCAAGCTAACCTAACCAATGGACCAGGCCCAGGGAAGCCTCCCTTGCTAGCAGCAGACCCATTGAGTCTGTGGGTATGTTTCCTTGGACCTTGGCCATTTGGAACTAGGTTTTAAAGGGGTTTGGAGTGTTAAGCTCAAAGGCTGCTTGGAAAGAAGGTGAGTAGCTCCAAATTTTAATTTTAAAGCATGGAAAATGGGTGTATGCTTACATGTATGTGTATGAGGGCCCTTCTCCCAATCACAGCTGGATCTTGCTTCCTCTGTGCATTTCCTAACCGCAGAAAGACCAACATTCTGGAGAGCATGGGGGTTTTGCCAGAGCACAGGACATTCTGTTAAGGAAGGAGGAAGTGTGTGTGTGTGGGATTCCATCTGGAAAGCAGTCTGATTTCATCTCTTTGAGTGACCCTAGCCGCACCTCTGCCTACTTCTAGTTCCACTGAGCTATGACTGGTAGAATAGAGAAAGCAAGGGGGAGGTCGCCAAATATGGAACTTTGGGTTTAAAAGGAACGGAAGCCGAGCGAATGCCAAGCGAAAGTGAAAGGGGTTATAAAAATGTAGAAGGGAATCCCGGTGTGTCTAGCCCAGACACGGAGATAGTGTGAGGACGTGCCAGTACTCACTGCTGGGGGCAGCAGGTCCTCTCAGATCCCCTTTTTGGATCTGAAAATCTACGGCAAGTTCCCTAAGGAAGGGGTCCATACTTCATAAGGGAATTGAAGTCCTTCCCAGAGCCTTTTCTCTGAAAATTGATGGCGGGCCACCCGGCTAAGTCGAAGTGATGGGTCATGGGTAGTGGTAGTTGGAGGGTGGCAGGAATCCCCTGGGAGAATTGCTCAAGGCCTGGGATGCCAGTTGGATGCCCATTTTGAGTGGCATGAATAAGAAGAGAGCAGGAAAATTGTGTCAGAAATGGGCTTTGCTAAGAGATAACACCGGGAGACAAATTTGGCTAAATAAAGGTACTTAAAAGAAAAAGGAAATGTATAAATAGGAATGTTGGGGGTTTTGTTTGTTTGTCTCTCTGTCTTCTCTGTAACCACGTGGTATGTTTGTTAAGATTTGTGCCTTCTCTACTTTAAATGAGATTTATGGCGGGAATGATCAGTGTGTGTGTAAATCTCAGAGTTCTGTTTTCTTCTCTTTGTCCTCCTTGTTCTTATGTGTGTGTATGTGTCTAAGTCTTTGTGCGCCCTTGAGGTAATTGTAATTGTAACTGTAAAATGTATCTGATCTCTAGAAACAAGAATTTTAAATTGTTAGAAAAAAAAGAGGTTGAAGCAATGAAAAATGGGAGAGAGAGAGAGAGAGAAAGAAAGAGTCTTTGCCCTGTATTTGTCTGGCCAACAAGAACAGGGTAAGGAGACATTTTACTTCTGTTTTTTTTTCTCCTTCCCTCCCTATATCTTAAAGTAACAACTCAAGTTTATGGGGAAACGTTTTAAGTTCATTTACAAGAAGAGAAAAAAAATTCAGTCTTGCATTTACTGTATGTGTTTAAATGATTTTACCTGTTCATCTCTTTCCCAAAGTATGTGAATCCAGTTTTCTTTCTCATCTGTTGTGTCTCCATTATGTTGAAACTGAATTATCTGTTTAGTAACTGCAATACAATTGTGTTTCTTTTCAAACTCTGCCTGCAAGCTATCTACCCCCTCCCCCATCTCTAATCCTGTTACAGTGCCTTTCCTGGGAAGATTATCCACAAAGGAGGGAGGGGAAACTGTTCTAATGTCTTTCAGCCCTGCACAAAGGACTCTGCAACTGTGGAAGCAGAGCATGTGGATCCAGATGCTGCCTCCAGAGGAGACCTTCCATCTGTTTGAGCCAGGAATTGGGTTGGAATCCAGCCTCCACTGAAAGTCATCACAGCAACCAGAGTGGAGCAGACCTTCCCAAGCCTGACTGAGCAGCCTTACCCCCAAGCATGCTACCCAGCAGACATGAAAGAAAAGACCCTGAGATGTACAAGTAAAGACCAAAAGATTCTTTTCAATCCCCAGAAGACAGCTGGAAAGACAATAGGAGGGTGGAAATTCATTGTAAGGTTTTCTTTCTTGTCTCATTTATATTGTAATCAGTTTATTGTAAGAATTGTATTTGGGAGTGGTTGCCACAGCAAGTTATATACACCTTAGATTTCTGTCTGGTGGGGAGAAGAAATATGTCCAAAATGTTTGTATTGCCTGTATTTTAGAAGTAGCTGCATACACATGCACACATAGAGAGACACACTATTCAGAATTAGATTGAAACTATTCCCTTCACTTACCTCCACACAAAGCTTCTCTTGGGTTGATTTTTGCTCTATGGCACTAAAAGCCCAAGGAGTCATATCTCCCTGCTAATTCCATGTGGGAGGGGACAATCCTCCTCAGGCAATTCCCTCACTTGAAGAGATAGCAGAAAAAGTGATATCCAAAATCCAAGCCCTGACTGGGACTCACAAATGATACTGCCTAGTTGCCCAGTAAAGCATGATATGTTGCGCTGGGTAGTTCTCATGAGTAGAAGTCCCAGGGCTCATTATGTGCAATAATACCAAAAGAAAAAAAAAGCCTGGTGTGAGAATCAGGAAAACCACATTAACGTTTTACAAACCTTTATTGAAAAAGGAAGACAGAGATATGAAAACATGTACAGATATATGAACTTTGCAAAGGGTCACCTCTCACCCAAATGGAGAAATGACAAAGAAAAAGAAAGCTTACATGGGTTATATACAGTCTTCAAAATATATCAGAATACATCAGAATACACGTGAATAATGTCCCTCGAGAATTAGTTTCAGATTTTATATAATATATGTAATACAAGTTCCACCCTGGAAAGTCCCCAACTTCCCAGCAAAGATACCCCTCAAAAACGCCAAGTGCGCACTTCCCTTTTCCTAGAACAGGCAAACTTAAAAACAACCTCATTAAAACAATCCTAGTTCAGCACTTTCCCAGAACATTTAAGAACATTGATTTCCGTCAAAACAACTACATAATACATAGTTACCTCAAAATAATTATTTCAGAAAAGGCTTATTATATCCCCTTTAGTCCAGTTATATAATAAGGTTAAACAAGGTAAAATAAGACACTTAAAATGGCGTAACTTAGGCTATACTTTTATAAGAATAATTTTCATATTTCTCACACCTGGATATTGTACACTGGCTAATCTCAATTTGGACTAATAAATTTTCGATGCACTAAAGTAAGAGCTAGGGCAGGTTCAGTAACCAACCCTTGGAAATAGGCAGCCTGTAATTTAAAGAAAAACCATGGCTGTTAAAAATTTTGGGACATGTGCTTGCTTGAAATCTGACTGGAAGCTCACAGAAAGTAATATCTGAAATCTGAAATTAATTAGCATGGAAAATTGGATACTGTAAAATTCTTTCCAGAACTTTTCCCCTGGCTGCTAGACTTTCATGGTTGAAAGCTTTTGGAAGCCACTGAAGGAATCTGTTGCCCCTATCAATGCCCTCCCCTTTGCATTAGAACAATTAAAAGCACCCATCAAGTATCCCTGATCTGATCAATTTTAATCTTTTGCCAAGAACTTGTTTCAAAACTCACATTTTGGAAAAAGAAAAAGGTAGGAATTGTAGGAAGTTAGCACCCACCCCTTTCCTGGAAGAATGAAATATTTTAGGAAATATTAAAAAGGCAGAATATTATCTTCCCTTGGTTGAGAAATGGAGAAGCATGTTTTATAGACAAAGCAGTTCTCACCTTCCTGCCCCCCACCCTTTGTTAATGGGCCAGAGGCAGAAACCCAATCCTTTGTCAAAGGACATTTGCAACACAATAGCAACAGAAACTAACACAATGGGACCCATCTAGACAGAAACTCACCACATGGCACCTGGGAAGATTACATCAGCCAGCAAGGCTAGCTAAGATCCCCACTCCCTGGGAGTCTGACAACCAATCAGAATACTCTTTCTGGGCCCCAGGAAATTCAAAGCCAGAGAAAGCATAAAATCTGGAGATTCACTGTATCTGCCTTCTTTTCTGTTCAGGAACTCAAGCCATGTGATCCTGTCCACCATTAAACCATCTTTCCAAGCAGTCTCCATGTTTCCAGTCTCTTTTTCCCCACTTGGAGCAGAACCCAGAAGGATATTTCTTCCTACACTGCGATGCAGGGAGAGACTCCCCTAAAATGTCCACCTAAATCAATGAGACTTAACTCTCGGGGGGGGGCATGTGCTGTGAGGGCAGCCGGGGTGGTGGAAGGTCCTGGGCTGGGGGTCAGCTTTGAGTATCATGTGAATCCCTCTTGAGTGGTGGTCTATTCCTCCTCCTTGGGGCTTCGGGGAGACCCTGGGTGTTATGCCCCCCTTCTTTGCTCCCCCTGGCCTTCCATCCCCTCCCCCACAATGCTCATCTGTCTGCCCACCCTCCTGCTCCTCCTCCTGGGTGCAAGGGGGAGGGGGGCTATGTTGTCTCCCCCTGCTGCCCTGTCATAGATAGTAACAGTAAGAGTAACAGAGTTGGAAGGGACCTTGGAGGTCATCTAATCCAGCCCCCTGCTCGAGCAGGAGTCCTATACTAGGGATTCGAACTGCCGATCTGCTGACCTTTCCGATCGACAAGCTCAGTCTCTTAGCCACTGAGCCACGAAGAAGAGGATGCTCCAAGTACAGAAGCCGCCCAGGAGGTGTCATTGGGGGCGTTCAGGAGGGGTCCCCCTTGCACGGACTCCAGCAGAGGCTGTTAGGAGTGCAGCTGCTGCACCCAGGAGATCCCTTTGTACAGGAAAGGACCATTGATTATTCTGGAGAAAAACTAAACAGGTGGTGAGTATTTCCAAGGCTTCACTTTGTACAGGAAAGGAACCTTAATTATTTGGGAGGAAATCTCAGGAAATGGTGAGTATTTCCAAGGCTCCCCTTTGTACAGGAAGGGAACTTGGATTATTTGGGAGGAAATCTCAGGAAATGGTGAGTATTTCCAAGGCTCCCCTTTGTACAGGAAAGGAACCTGCATTATTTGGGAGGAAATCTCAGGAAATGGTGAGTATTTTCAAGGCTTCACTTTGTACAGGAAAGGACCATTGATTATTCTGGAGAAAAACTAAAGAGGTGGTGAGTATTTCCAACAGTTTCCTTTTATACAGGAAAGGAGCTTTGATCATTTTGAAGAAAAACTAAAGAGGTGCGGACTATTTCAAAGGCTTCCCTTTGAACAGGAAAGGAACCTGGATTATTTGGGAGGAAACCTCAGGAGATCTCAGGAAATTTCCAAGGCTTCCCTTTGTACAGGAAAGGAACCTTAATTATTTGGGAGGAAACCTCAGGAAATTTCCAAGGCTTCCCTTTGTACAGGGAAGGAACCTGGATTATTTGGGAGGAAACCTCAGGAAATTTCCAAGGCTTCCCTTTGTACAGGGAAGGAACCTGGATTATTTGGGAGGAAATCTCAGGAAATGGTGAGTATTTCCAAGGCTTCCCTTTGTACAGGAAAGGAACCTTAATTATTTGGGAGGAAACCTTAGGAAATCTCAGGAAATTTCCAAGGCTTCCCTTTGTACAGGAAAGGAACCTGGATTATTTCGGAGGAAATCTCAGGAAATGGTGTGTATTTCCAACGCTTCCCTTTGTACAGGAAAGGAACCTGGATTATTTGGGAGGAAATTTCAGGAGATTGTGAGTATTTGATATAGAGACTCTGGATGGCTTAGCATAGAATCAACAACAACAACAAAAAAGGACAATCCAAAGGCATCTAAATGAAGCCGCTTAAAGAGAAAAGGCATTTATTTGACCCAGTTTCCATGGAGGCTGCAGCTACGTCTTTCCCTGATTTAGCTAAGTTGGTTGCGAGAGCCCAACCTTTGGGGGACTCCTTGTCATCTCACAGAATCATAGAATCCTAGGGCTGGAAGGGCTTTGGAGGTCATCTAGTCTGACCCCCTGTCCAAGACAAATTGTGCATCAATCCATCCATCCATCCATCCATCCTCATCTATCTCTCCCTCCCTCTCTCTTCTATCTAATCCATCTAATCTCTATCATCTTATTTACCTCATCGAATCACAGAATCAAAGGGTTGGAAGGGACCTTGGAGGTCTTCTAGTCTGACCCCCACTCAGGCAGGAAACTTAGTTTATACCATTCCAGACAAAGGCTGTCTAATCTCTTACAACGGCTCTAAAGAAAGGGACTTATGACACTTTTTCACACTTATGACCGTTGTAGCATTCCCACGATCAAGTGATTTACATTCAGACGCTTGGCAACGGACTATTATTTATGATGGTTGCCGTGTCCCCTTTTGCGACCTCCTGACCAACAGAGTCAAGGGGGGAAGCCAGACTCGCTTAGCAACCGGGTGACTCACTGAGCAACTGCAAGGATTCGCTGAAGAATTGTGGTTGTAAAATGGGGCAAAACTCCCTTAACAAAGGTTTCCCTCAGCAACGTACATTTTGGGCTCCATTCTGGTCGTACGTCGAGGACCCCCTGTGCGACTGATAAGCACAATGGCACGATGGCCTTTATTTCAGAAAGCCTATTCCCTGTCATTCCTGAGTTTTCCTTTTGCCAAGGGATCAGACGGCCATCGGGGTCGCAAAGCTGGATCGTGTCACAAAGCAAGAGCTCCAGAAAGATTTCAAAGCCCCCCCATTCCAAACTGAAACACTTAAAAAACAAAATAATGGGAAGGCACCAGGCCCGGATGGACTGCCAGCGGAATACTATAAGACTATACAGGAATCATTGAGTCTCCCATTGTTAGAAGTCATGAATGAAGTTATGTTAAAATTGAAAATACCCAATCATGGTCAGAAGCATATATTCCACTCTTCCAAAGGAGGAGACGGACCCACAACAAATCAAGAATTACAGGCCTATATCCCTGTTAAATTCAGACTATAAAATCTTCACTTCAATATCGGCAGAAAGACTCAAAAGATACTTAAATAATTTCATACACTCTGATCAAAATAGGTCCCTGCCATAAAGACAGATTAAAGACAACATGAGGACAATTCTGGACACTTTGGAATATGATGAAGCACATCCTGAAAAACAAATGGCTTTGATATTTTTAGATGCAGAGAAAGCCTTCGATAATGTAAATTGGCGATTGATGCTTTTACAGCTGGAGCAGATGGGCTTCGGTAGAAAATGGATTCAAGCCCTAGAAGCCATAGACCATAAACAAACAGCAAAAGCAACGATAAATGGAGAATTGACAGAGGCTATTGAAATAAAAAAAGGAACGAGACAAGGTTGCCCACTGTCACCTTTGTTGTTTGTGTTAACATCAGAAGTGCTAAATAAAAATAGAGAAAGATAAAGATAGAGAAGATAAAGATAGAAAAGGAAGAATAAAATTGCAAGCATTTGCAGATGATCTGGTTTTTATTCTTGAAGATTCATTAGAATAAGTGATGACATTGATAGTCAAGATAGGAGAATATGGAAAAGTAGCATGTTTGAAAATAAATAAAGAAAGAAGATTTTGACAAAAAGTACGTTAAGAAAACAAAAAGAAGAACTGGCAGAAGCAGTGAAGATAGAGGTCACAAATAAGGTTAAGGACTTGGGGATACACCTGACAGCAAGATGTAGTACACTTAAAGGGAATAATTACAATAAACTCCAGCAACAGATAGTGACAGACTTGGCAAAGTGGGAAAATTTACAACTATCATTAATAGGGAGAGTATCAACGATTAAGATGAATATATTACCTAGAATTCTATACTAGTTCTAGACAATTCCAATCAGGCTGGGGAAAGATTATTTTGAGGATTTAAATAAAATAGTGTTGAAATACATCTGGCAGGATAAAAAAGTGAGAATAAAACTAAAATTGTTGCAAGATGCTAGAATACGAGGAGGATTTGGCTGGCCTACTTGGGAATTATGCTATCAAGCGACAAGTTTGATGTGGATCAAGGAATGGATAATGCTAAGAAATACTAAATTACTGACTTTAGAAGGACATGATTTGTGGTTGGGATGGCATGCTTTTTTATGGTATAAGGGAACAAAAACTCAGGTATTTTAGAAGACATTATATACCAGAGACCTGAGGAAGAGGAAGATGGGACCATGAAGGCATTGGACAACCATGATGGCACTTTGGGCAGAAGGGAGCTAGCCCGAGTGGGGAGGGCTGGGTCTTCCCTGACTGTTACAGCCCCACCTGCCCCCTCCCCTCCTCCCTCCCTTGTGACATCAGATATGATTCCCCCAAAGGTCACTAAGCAACAGCCAATGGGTGGGCAGACACGCCCTTTCCAGGCAGGTTGCCAGGAGATGCCACCTGGGCTCAGGATCTCTGACAGATGGGAGAGGTTGGCATCCATTCCCATCCTAAATAGGAGCCAATTTCCTTTAGAAATCAAGGTAGCCAGCTAGAAAACTCGGATTTGGGAGTTCTAGTCCTGGAATAGGCAGGAGAGCCTGAGCCACAAGCCAGGAAAGGATGAATCCTTCTCCAGCAATAGGCACCATGAGTTCGAGTTCTGCTTTACACAGGACAGATCGTCCAGGGATTTTTGGCCAACAATCAGGAGACAGTCAATGTTTGTGGAATATGACACAGGAAAACCAGGTGTGTGATGGTGAGTATTTTGGAAAATTATATACATTAGCCAGGTTCTTCCCTTTGCAGGAACAAGCTGGAAAAAGGGAATAATTGAGGAAAATTGGAAGAGAACAACCAGCATTGTGATGGTGAGTATTTTTTAATATTATATAGATTAGTCAGGTTCTTCCCTTTGCAGGAACAAGCTGGAAAAAGGGAATAATCGAGGAAAATTGAAAGAGAACAAACAGGATTGTGATGGTGAGTATTTTTTAATATTATATAGATTAGTCAGGTTTTTCCCTTTGCAGGAACAAGCTGGAAAAAGGGAATAATTGAGGAAAATTGAAAGAGAACAACTAGCATTGTGATGGTGAGTATCTTTTAATATTATATAGATTAGCCAGATTCTTTCCTTTGCAGGAACAAGCTGGAAAAAAAGAATAATTGAGGAAAATTGAAAGAGAACAACCAGCATTGTGATGGTGAGTATTTTTTAATATTATATAGATTAGTCAGGTTCTTCCCTTTGCAGGAACAAGCTGGAAAAAGGGAATAATTGAGGAAAATTGAAAGAGAACAAACAGGATTGTGATGGTGAGTATTTTTTAATATTATATAGATTAGTCAGGTTTTTCTCTTTGCAGGAACAAGCTGGAAAAAGGGAATAATTGAGAAAAATTGAAAGAGAACAAATAGGATTGTGATGGTGAGTATTTTTTAATATTATATAGATTAGCCAGGTTCTTCCCTTTGCAGGAACAAGCTGGAAAAAGGGAATAATTGAGGAAAATTGAAAGAGAACAACCAGCATTGTGATGGTGAGTATTTTTTAATATTATGTAGATTGGTCAGGTTCTTCCCTTTGCAGGAACAAGTTGGAAAAAGGGAATAATTGAGGAAAATTGAAAGAGAACAAACAGGATTGTGATGGTGAGTATTTTTTAATATTATATAGATTAGCCAGGTTCTTCCCTTTGCAGGAACAAGCTGGAAAAAGGGAATAATTGAGGAAAATTGAAAGAGAACAACCAGCATTGTGATGGTGAGTATTTTTTAATATTATGTAGATTAGTAAGGTTCTTCCCTTTGCAGGAACAAGCTGGAAAAAGGGAATAATTGAGGAAAATTGAAAGAGAACAAACAGGATTGTGATGGTGAGTATTTTTTAATATTATATAGATTAGTCAGGTTTTTCCCTTTGCAGGAACAAGCTGGAAAAAGGGAATAATTGAGGAAAATTGAAAGAGAACAACCAGCATTGTGATGGTGAGTATTTTTTAATATTATATAGATTAGCCAGGTTCTTCCCTTTGCAGGAACAAGTTGGAAAAAGGGAATAATTGAGGAAAATTGAAAGAGAACAACCAGCATTGTGATGGTGAGTATTTTTTAATATTATATAGATTAGCCAGGTTCTTCCCTTTGCAGGAACAAGCTGGAAAAAGGGAATAATTGAGGAAAATTGAAAGAGAACAACCAGCATTGTGATGGTGAGTATTTTGGAAAATTATATACATTAGCCAGGTTCTTCCCTTTGCAGGAACAAGCTGGAAAAAGGGAATAATTGAGGAAAATTGGAAGAGAACAACCAGCATTGTGATGGTGAGTATTTTTTAATATTATATAGATTAGTCAGGTTCTTCCCTTTGCAGGAACAAGCTGGAAAAAGGGAATAATCGAGGAAAATTGAAAGAGAACAAACAGGATTGTGATGGTGAGTATTTTTTAATATTATATAGATTAGTCAGGTTTTTCCCTTTGCAGGAACAAGCTGGAAAAAGGGAATAATTGAGGAAAATTGAAAGAGAACAACCAGCATTGTGATGGTGAGTATTTTGGAAAATTATATACATTAGCCAGGTTCTTCCCTTTGCAGGAACAAGCTGGAAAAAGGGAATAATTGAGGAAAATTGGAAGAGAACAACCAGCATTGTGATGGTGAGTATTTTTTAATATTATATAGATTAGTCAGGTTCTTCCCTTTGCAGGAACAAGCTGGAAAAAGGGAATAATCGAGGAAAATTGAAAGAGAACAAACAGGATTGTGATGGTGAGTATTTTTTAATATTATATAGATTAGTCAGGTTTTTCCCTTTGCAGGAACAAGCTGGAAAAAGGGAATAATTGAGGAAAATTGAAAGAGAACAACCAGCATTGTGATGGTGAGTATTTTTTAATATTATATAGATTAGCCAGGTTCTTCCCTTTGCAGGAACAAGTTGGAAAAAGGGAATAATTGAGGAAAATTGAAAGAGAACAACCAGCATTGTGATGGTGAGTATTTTTTAATATTATATAGATTAGCCAGGTTCTTCCATTTGCAGGAACAAGCTGGAAAAAGGGAATAATTGAGGAAAATTGAAAGAGAACAACCAGCATTGTGATGGTGAGTATTTTGGAAAATTATATACATTAGCCAGGTTCTTCCCTTTGCAGGAACAAGCTGGAAAAAGGGAATAATTGAGGAAAATTGGAAGAGAACAACCAGCATTGTGATGGTGAGTATTTTTTAATATTATATAGATTAGTCAGGTTCTTCCCTTTGCAGGAACAAGCTGGAAAAAGGGAATAATCGAGGAAAATTGAAAGAGAACAAACAGGATTGTGATGGTGAGTATTTTTTAATATTATATAGATTAGTCAGGTTTTTCCCTTTGCAGGAACAAGCTGGAAAAAGGGAATAATTGAGGAAAATTGAAAGAGAACAACTAGCATTGTGATGGTGAGTATCTTTTAATATTATATAGATTAGCCAGATTCTTTCCTTTGCAGGAACAAGCTGGAAAAAAAGAATAATTGAGGAAAATTGAAAGAGAACAACCAGCATTGTGATGGTGAGTATTTTTTAATATTATATAGATTAGTCAGGTTCTTCCCTTTGCAGGAACAAGCTGGAAAAAGGGAATAATTGAGGAAAATTGAAAGAGAACAAACAGGATTGTGATGGTGAGTATTTTTTAATATTATATAGATTAGTCAGGTTTTTCCCTTTGCAGGAACAAGCTGGAAAAAGGGAATAATTGAGAAAAATTGAAAGAGAACAAATAGGATTGTGATGGTGAGTATTTTTTAATATTATATAGATTAGCCAGGTTCTTCCCTTTGCAGGAACAAGCTGGAAAAAGGGAATAATTGAGGAAAATTGAAAGAGAACAACCAGCATTGTGATGGTGAGTATTTTTTAATATTATGTAGATTGGTCAGGTTCTTCCCTTTGCAGGAACAAGTTGGAAAAAGGGAATAATTGAGGAAAATTGAAAGAGAACAAACAGGATTGTGATGGTGAGTATTTTTTAATATTATATAGATTAGCCAGGTTCTTCCCTTTGCAGGAACAAGCTGGAAAAAGGGAATAATTGAGGAAAATTGAAAGAGAACAACCAGCATTGTGATGGTGAGTATTTTTTAATATTATGTAGATTAGTAAGGTTCTTCCCTTTGCAGGAACAAGCTGGAAAAAGGGAATAATTGAGGAAAATTGAAAGAGAACAAACAGGATTGTGATGGTGAGTATTTTTTAATATTATATAGATTAGTCAGGTTTTTCCCTTTGCAGGAACAAGCTGGAAAAAGGGAATAATTGAGGAAAATTGAAAGAGAACAACCAGCATTGTGATGGTGAGTATTTTTTAATATTATATAGATTAGCCAGGTTCTTCCCTTTGCAGGAACAAGTTGGAAAAAGGGAATAATTGAGGAAAATTGAAAGAGAACAACCAGCATTGTGATGGTGAGTATTTTTTAATATTATATAGATTAGCCAGGTTCTTCCCTTTGCAGGAACAAGTTGGAAAAAGGGAATAATTGAGGAAAATTGAAAGAGAACAAACAGGATTGTGATGGTGAATATTTTTTAATATTATATAGATTAGCTAGGTTCTTCCCTTTGCAGGAACAAGCTGGAAAAAGGGAATAATTGAGGAAAATTGAAAGAGAACAACCAGCATTGTGATGGTGAGTATCTTTTAATATTATATAGATTAGCCAGGTTCTTCCCTTTGCAGGAACAACCTGGAAAAAGGGAATAATTGAGGAAAATTGAAAGAGAACAACCAGCATTGTGATGGTGAGTATTTTTTAATATTATATAGATTAGCCAGGTTCTTCCCTTTGCAGGAACAAGTTGGAAAAAGGGAATAATTGAGGAAAATTGAAAGAGAACAACCAGCATTGTGATGGTGAGTATTTTTTAATATTATATAGATTAGCTAGGTTCTTCCCTTTGCAGGAACAAGTTGGAAAAAGGGAATAATTGAGGAAAATTGAAAGAGAAAAACCAGCATTGTGATGGTGAGTATTTTTTAATATTATATAGATTAGCCAGGTTCTTCCCTTTGCAGGAACAAGTTGGAAAAAGGGAATAATTGAGGAAAATTGAAAGAGAAAAACCAGCATTGTGATGGTGAGTATTTTTTAATATTATATAGATTAGCCAGGTTCTTCCCTTTGCAGGAACAAGTTGGAAAAAGGGAATAATTGAGGAAAATTGAAAGAGAACAACCAGCATTGTGATGGTGAGTATTTTTTAATATTATGTAGATTAGTCAGGTTCTTCCCTTTGCAGGAACAAGCTGGAAAAAGGGAATAATTGAGGAAAATTGAAAGAGAACAAACAGGATTGTGATGGTGAGTATTTTTTAATATTATATAGATTAGCCAGGTTCTTCCCTTTGCAGGAACAAGCTGGAAAAAGGGAATAATTGAGGAAAATTGAAAGAGAACAAACAGGATTGTGATGGTGAGTATTTTTTAATATTATATAGATTAGTCAGGTTTTTCCCTTTGCAGGAACAAGCTGGAAAAAGGGAATAATTGAGGAAAATTGAAAGAGAACAAACAGGATTGTGATGGTGAGTATTTTTTAATATTATATAGATTAGCTAGGTTCTTCCCTTTGCAGGAACAAGCTGGAAAAAGGGAATAATTGAGGAAAATTGAAAGAGAACAAACAGGATTGTGATGGTGAGTATTTTTTAATATTATATAGATTAGTCAGGGTTTTCCCTTTGCAGGAACAAGCTGGAAAAAGGGAATAATTGAGGAAAATTGAAAGAGAACAAACAGGATTGTGATGGTGAGTATTTTTTAATATTATATAGATTAGCTAGGTTCTTCCCTTTGCAGGAACAAGCTGGAAAAAGGGAATAATTGAGGAAAATTGAAAGAGAACAACCAGCATTGTGATGGTGAGTATCTTTTAATATTATATAGATTAGCCAGGTTCTTCCCTTTGCAGGAACAAGCTGGAAAAAGGGAATAATTGAGGAAAATTGAAAGAGAACAACCAGCATTGTGATGGTGAGTATTTTTTAATATTATGTAGATTAGTCAGGTTCTTCCCTTTGCAGGAACAAGCTGGAAAAAGGGAATAATTGAGGAAAATTGAAAGAGAACAAACAGGATTGTGATGGTGAGTATTTTTTAATATTATATAGATTAGTCAGGTTTTTCCCTTTGCAGGAACAAGCTGGAAAAAGGGAATAATTGAGGAAAATTGAAAGAGAACAAACAGGATTGTGATGGTGAGTATTTTTTAATATTATATAGATTAGCTAGGTTCTTCCCTTTGCAGGAACAAGCTGGAAAAAGGGAATAATTGAGGAAAATTGAAAGAGAACAACCAGCATTGTGATGGTGAGTATCTTTTAATATTATATAGATTAGCCAGGTTCTTCCCTTTGCAGGAACAAGCTGGAAAAAGGGAATAATTGAGGAAAATTGAAAGAGAACAACCAGCATTGTGATGGTGAGTATTTTTTAATATTATGTAGATTAGTCAGGTTCTTCCCTTTGCAGGAACAAGCTGGAAAAAGGGAATAATTGAGGAAAATTGAAAGAGAACAAACAGGATTGTGATGGTGAGTATTTTTTAATATTATATAGATTAGTCAGGTTTTTCCCTTTGCAGGAACAAGCTGGAAAAAGGGAATAATTGAGGAAAATTGAAAGAGAACAACCAGCATTGTGATGGTGAGTATTTTTTAATATTATATAGATTAGCCAGGTTCTTCCCTTTGCAGGAACAAGTTGGAAAAAGGGAATAATTGAGGAAAATTGAAAGAGAACAACCAGCATTGTGATGGTGAGTATTTTTTAATATTATATAGATTAGCCAGCTTCTTCCCTTTGCAGGAACAAGTTGGAAAAAGGGAATAATTGAGGAAAATTGAAAGAGAACAAACAGGATTGTGATGGTGAATATTTTTTAATATTATATAGATTAGCTAGGTTCTTCCCTTTGCAGGAACAAGCTGGAAAAAGGGAATAATTGAGGAAAATTGAAAGAGAACAACCAGCATTGTGATGGTGAGTATCTTTTAATATTATATAGATTAGCCAGGTTCTTCCCTTTGCAGGAACAAGTTGGAAAAAGGGAATAATTGAGGAAAATTGAAAGAGAACAACCAGCATTGTGATGGTGAGTATTTTTTAATATTATATAGATTAGCTAGGTTCTTCCCTTTGCAGGAACAAGTTGGAAAAAGGGAATAATTGAGGAAAATTGAAAGAGAACAACCAGCATTGTGATGGTGAGTATTTTTTAATATTATATAGATTAGCTAGGTTCTTCCCTTTGCAGGAACAAGCTGGAAAAAGGGAATAATCGAGGAAAATTGAAAGAGAACAAACAGGATTGTGATGGTGAGTATTTTTTAATATTATATAGATTAGTCAGGTTTTTCCCTTTGCAGGAACAAGCTGGAAAAAGGGAATAATTGAGGAAAATTGAAAGAGAACAACTAGCATTGTGATGGTGAGTATCTTTTAATATTATATAGATTAGCCAGGTTCTTTCCTTTGCAGGAACAAGCTGGAAAAAGGGAATAATTGAGGAAAATTGAAAGAGAACAACCAGCATTGTGATGGTGAGTATTTTTTAATATTATATAGATTAGTCAGGTTCTTCCCTTTGCAGGAACAAGCTGGAAAAAGGGAATAATTGAGGAAAATTGAAAGAGAACAACCAGCATTGTGATGGTGAGTATTTTTTAATATTATGTAGATTGGTCAGGTTCTTCCCTTTGCAGGAACAAGTTGGAAAAAGGGAATAATTGAGGAAAATTGAAAGAGAACAAACAGGATTGTGATGGTGAGTATTTTTTAATATTATATAGATTAGCCAGGTTCTTCCCTTTGCAGGAACAAGCTGGAAAAAGGGAATAATTGAGGAAAATTGAAAGAGAACAACCAGCATTGTGATGGTGAGTATTTTTTAATATTATGTAGATTAGTCAGGTTCTTCCCTTTGCAGGAACAAGCTGGAAAAAGGGAATAATTGAGGAAAATTGAAAGAGAACAAACAGGATTGTGATGGTGAGTATTTTTTAATATTATATAGATTAGCCAGGTTCTTCCCTTTGCAGGAACAAGCTGGAAAAAGGGAATAATTGAGGAAAATTGAAAGAGAACAAACAGGATTGTGATGGTGAGTATTTTTTAATATTATATAGATTAGTCAGGTTTTTCCCTTTGCAGGAACAAGCTGGAAAAAGGGAATAATTGAGGAAAATTGAAAGAGAACAAACAGGATTGTGATGGTGAGTATTTTTTAATATTATATAGATTAGCTAGGTTCTTCCCTTTGCAGGAACAAGCTGGAAAAAGGGAATAATTGAGGAAAATTGAAAGAGAACAAACAGGATTGTGATGGTGAGTATTTTTTAATATTATATAGATTAGTCAGGTTTTTCCCTTTGCAGGAACAAGCTGGAAAAAGGGAATAATTGAGGAAAATTGAAAGAGAACAAACAGGATTGTGATGGTGAGTATTTTTAAATATTATGTAGATTAGTCAGGTTCTTCCCTTTGCAGGAACAAGCTGGAAAAAGGGAATAATTGAGGAAAATTGAAAGAGAACAACCAGCATTGTGATGGTGAGTATTTTTTAATATTATATAGATTAGCTAGGTTCTTCCCTTTGCAGGAACAAGCTGGAAAAAGGGAATAATTGAGGAAAATTGAAAGAGAACAACCAGCATTGTGATGGTGAGTATCTTTTAATATTATATAGATTAGCCAGGTTCTTCCCTTTGCAGGAACAAGCTGGAAAAAGGGAATAATTGAGGAAAATTGAAAGAGAACAACCAGCATTGTGATGGTGAGTATTTTTAAATATTATGTAGATTAGTCAGGTTCTTCCCTTTGCAGGAACAAGCTGGAAAAAGGGAATAATTGAGGAAAATTGAAAGAATACAAACAGGATTGTGATGGTGAGTATTTTTTAATATTATATAGATTAGTCAGGTTTTTCCCTTTGCAGGAACAAGCTGGAAAAAGGGAATAATTGAGGAAAATTGAAAGAGAACAACCAGCATTGTGATGGTGAGTATTTTTTAATATTATATAGATTAGCCAGGTTCTTCCCTTTGCAGGAACAAGTTGGAAAAAGGGAATAATTGAGGAAAATTGAAAGAGAACAACCAGCATTGTGATGGTGAGTATTTTTTAATATTATATAGATTAGCCAGGTTCTTCCCTTTGCAGGAACAAGTTGGAAAAAGGGAATAATTGAGGAAAATTGAAAGAGAACAAACAGGATTGTGATGGTGAATATTTTTTAATATTATATAGATTAGCTAGGTTCTTCCCTTTGCAGGAACAAGCTGGAAAAAGGGAATAATTGAGGAAAATTGAAAGAGAACAACCAGCATTGTGATGGTGAGTATCTTTTAATATTATATAGATTAGCCAGGTTCTTCCCTTTGCAGGAACAAGCTGGAAAAAGGGAATAATTGAGGAAAATTGAAAGAGAACAACCAGCATTGTGATGGTGAGTATTTTTTAATATTATATAGATTAGCCAGGTTCTTCCCTTTGCAGGAACAAGTTGGAAAAAGGGAATAATTGAGGAAAATTGAAAGAGAACAACCAGCATTGTGATGGTGAGTATTTTTTAATATTATATAGATTAGCTAGGTTCTTCCCTTTGCAGGAACAAGTTGGAAAAAGGGAATAATTGAGGAAAATTGAAAGAGAAAAACCAGCATTGTGATGGTGAGTATTTTTTAATATTATATAGATTAGCCAGGTTCTTCCCTTTGCAGGAACAAGTTGGAAAAAGGGAATAATTGAGGAAAATTGAAAGAGAAAAACCAGCATTGTGATGGTGAGTATTTTTTAATATTATATAGATTAGCCAGGTTCTTCCCTTTGCAGGAACAAGTTGGAAAAAGGGAATAATTGAGGAAAATTGAAAGAGAACAAACAGGATTGTGATGGTGAGTATTTTTTAATATTATATAGATTAGCCAGGTTCTTCCCTTTGCAGGAACAAGCTGGAAAAAGGGAATAATTGAGGAAAATTGAAAGAGAACAACCAGCATTGTGATGGTGAGTATTTTTTAATATTATATAGATTAGCCAGGTTCTTCCCTTTGCAGGAACAAGTTGGAAAAAGGGAATAATTGAGGAAAATTGAAAGAGAACAAACAGGATTGTGATGGTGAGTATTTTTTAATATTATATAGATTAGCTAGGTTCTTCCCTTTGCAGGAACAAGCTGGAAAAAGGGAATAATTGAGGAAAATTGAAAGAGAACAACCAGCATTGTGATGGTGAGTATCTTTTAATATTATATAGATTAGCCAGGTTCTTCCCTTTGCAGGAACAAGCTGGAAAAAGGGAATAATTGAGGAAAATTGAAAGAGAACAACCAGCATTGTGATGGTGAGTATTTTTTAATATTATGTAGATTAGTCAGGTTCTTCCCTTTGCAGGAACAAGCTGGAAAAAGGGAATAATTGAGGAAAATTGAAAGAGAACAAACAGGATTGTGATGGTGAGTATTTTTTAATATTATATAGATTAGTCAGGTTTTTCCCTTTGCAGGAACAAGCTGGAAAAAGGGAATAATTGAGGAAAATTGAAAGAGAACAACCAGCATTGTGATGGTGAGTATTTTTTAATATTATATAGATTAGCCAGGTTCTTCCCTTTGCAGGAACAAGTTGGAAAAAGGGAATAATTGAGGAAAATTGAAAGAGAACAACCAGCATTGTGATGGTGAGTATTTTTTAATATTATATAGATTAGCCAGGTTCTTCCCTTTGCAGGAACAAGTTGGAAAAAGGGAATAATTGAGGAAAATTGAAAGAGAACAAACAGGATTGTGATGGTGAATATTTTTAAATATTATATAGATTAGCTAGGTTCTTCCCTTTGCAGGAACAAGCTGGAAAAAGGGAATAATTGAGGAAAATTGAAAGAGAACAAACAGGATTGTGATGGTGAATATTTTTTAATATTATATAGATTAGCTAGGTTCTTCCCTTTGCAGGAACAAGCTGGAAAAAGGGAATAATTGAGGAAAATTGAAAGAGAACAAACAGGATTGTGATGGTGAGTATTTTTTAATATTATATAGATTAGCTAGGTTCTTCCCTTTGCAGGAACAAGCTGGAAAAAGGGAATAATTGAGGAAAATTGAAAGAGAACAAACAGGATTGTGATGGTGAGTATTTTTTAATATTATATAGATTAGTCAGGTTTTTCCCTTTGCAGGAACAAGCTGGAAAAAGGGAATAATTGAGGAAAATTGAAAGAGAACAAACAGGATTGTGATGGTGAGTATTTTTTAATATTATATAGATTAGCTAGGTTCTTCCCTTTGCAGGAACAAGCTGGAAAAAGGGAATAATTGAGGAAAATTGAAAGAGAACAACCAGCATTGTGATGGTGAGTATCTTTTAATATTATATAGATTAGCCAGGTTCTTCCCTTTGCAGGAACAAGCTGGAAAAAGGGAATAATTGAGGAAAATTGAAAGAGAACAACCAGCATTGTGATGGTGAGTATTTTTTAATATTATGTAGATTAGTCAGGTTCTTCCCTTTGCAGGAACAAGCTGGAAAAAGGGAATAATTGAGGAAAATTGAAAGAGAACAAACAGGATTGTGATGGTGAGTATTTTTTAATATTATATAGATTAGTCAGGTTTTTCCCTTTGCAGGAACAAGCTGGAAAAAGGGAATAATTGAGGAAAATTGAAAGAGAACAACCAGCATTGTGATGGTGAGTATTTTTTAATATTATATAGATTAGCCAGGTTCTTCCCTTTGCAGGAACAAGTTGGAAAAAGGGAATAATTGAGGAAAATTGAAAGAGAACAACCAGCATTGTGATGGTGAGTATTTTTTAATATTATATAGATTAGCCAGGTTCTTCCCTTTGCAGGAACAAGTTGGAAAAAGGGAATAATTGAGGAAAATTGAAAGAGAACAAACAGGATTGTGATGGTGAATATTTTTTAATATTATATAGATTAGCTAGGTTCTTCCCTTTGCAGGAACAAGCTGGAAAAAGGGAATAATTGAGGAAAATTGAAAGAGAACAACCAGCATTGTGATGGTGAGTATCTTTTAATATTATATAGATTAGCCAGGTTCTTCCCTTTGCAGGAACAAGCTGGAAAAAGGGAATAATTGAGGAAAATTGAAAGAGAACAACCAGCATTGTGATGGTGAGTATTTTTTAATATTATATAGATTAGCCAGGTTCTTCCCTTTGCAGGAACAAGTTGGAAAAAGGGAATAATTGAGGAAAATTGAAAGAGAACAACCAGCATTGTGATGGTGAGTATTTTTTAATATTATATAGATTAGCTAGGTTCTTCCCTTTGCAGGAACAAGTTGGAAAAAGGGAATAATTGAGGAAAATTGAAAGAGAAAAACCAGCATTGTGATGGTGAGTATTTTTTAATATTATATAGATTAGCCAGGTTCTTCCCTTTGCAGGAACAAGTTGGAAAAAGGGAATAATTGAGGAAAATTGAAAGAGAAAAACCAGCATTGTGATGGTGAGTATTTTTTAATAT
Source organism: Coluber constrictor foxii (assembly GCA_038048745.1). Lineage (NCBI taxonomy): Eukaryota > Metazoa > Chordata > Lepidosauria > Squamata > Colubridae > Coluber > Coluber constrictor. The sequence goes on from CM075975.1 coordinate 3,473,587, forward strand.
TATATAGATTAGCCAGGTTCTTCCCTTTGCAGGAACAAGTTGGAAAAAGGGAATAATTGAGGAAAATTGAAAGAGAACAAACAGGATTGTGATGGTGAGTATTTTTTAATATTATATAGATTAGCCAGGTTCTTCCCTTTGCAGGAACAAGCTGGAAAAAGGGAATAATTGAGGAAAATTGAAAGAGAACAACCAGCATTGTGATGGTGAGTATCTTTTAATATTATATAGATTAGCCAGGTTCTTCCCTTTGCAGGAACAAGCTGGAAAAAGGGAATAATTGAGGAAAATTGAAAGAGAACAACCAGCATTGTGATGGTGAGTATTTTTTAATATTATGTAGATTAGTCAGGTTCTTCCCTTTGCAGGAACAAGCTGGAAAAAGGGAATAATTGAGGAAAATTGAAAGAGAACAAACAGGATTGTGATGGTGAGTATTTTTTAATATTATATAGATTAGTCAGGTTTTTCCCTTTGCAGGAACAAGCTGGAAAAAGGGAATAATTGAGGAAAATTGAAAGAGAACAACCAGCATTGTGATGGTGAGTATTTTTTAATATTATATAGATTAGCCAGGTTCTTCCCTTTGCAGGAACAAGTTGGAAAAAGGGAATAATTGAGGAAAATTGAAAGAGAACAACCAGCATTGTGATGGTGAGTATTTTTTAATATTATATAGATTAGCCAGCTTCTTCCCTTTGCAGGAACAAGTTGGAAAAAGGGAATAATTGAGGAAAATTGAAAGAGAACAAACAGGATTGTGATGGTGAATATTTTTAAATATTATATAGATTAGCTAGGTTCTTCCCTTTGCAGGAACAAGCTGGAAAAAGGGAATAATTGAGGAAAATTGAAAGAGAACAACCAGCATTGTGATGGTGAGTATTTTTTAATATTATATAGATTAGTCAGGTTCTTCCCTTTGCAGGAACAAGCTGGAAAAAGGGAATAATTGAGGAAAATTGAAAGAGAACAAACAGGATTGTGATGGTGAGTATTTTTTAATATTATATAGATTAGTCAGGTTTTTCCCTTTGCAGGAACAAGCTGGAAAAAGGGAATAATTGAGAAAAATTGAAAGAGAACAAATAGGATTGTGATGGTGAGTATTTTTTAATATTATATAGATTAGCCAGGTTCTTCCCTTTGCAGGAACAACCTGGAAAAAGGGAATAATTGAGAAAAATTGAAAGAGAACAACCAGCATTGTGATGGTGAGTATTTTTTAATATTATATAGATTAGCCAGGTTCTTCCCTTTGCAGGAACAAGCTGGAAAAAGGGAATAATTGAGGAAAATTGAAAGAGAACAACCAGCATTGTGATGGTGAGTATTTTTTAATATTATGTAGATTAGTCAGGTTCTTCCCTTTGCAGGAACAAGCTGGAAAAAGGGAATAATTGAGGAAAATTGAAAGAGAACAACCAGCATTGTGATGGTGAGTATTTTTTAATATTATGTAGATTAGTCAGGTTCTTCCCTTTGCAGGAACAAGCTGGAAAAAGGGAATAATTGAGGAAAATTGAAAGAGAACAAACAGGATTGTGATGGTGAGTATTTTTTAATATTATATAGATTAGTCAGGTTTTTCCCTTTGCAGGAACAAGCTGGAAAAAGGGAATAATTGAGGAAAATTGAAAGAGAACAACCAGCATTGTGATGGTGAGTATTTTTTAATATTATATAGATTAGCCAGGTTCTTCCCTTTGCAGGAACAAGTTGGAAAAAGGGAATAATTGAGGAAAATTGAAAGAGAACAACCAGCATTGTGATGGTGAGTATTTTTTAATATTATATAGATTAGCCAGGTTCTTCCCTTTGCAGGAACAAGTTGGAAAAAGGGAATAATTGAGGAAAATTGAAAGAGAACAAACAGGATTGTGATGGTGAATATTTTTAAATATTATATAGATTAGCTAGGTTCTTCCCTTTGCAGGAACAAGCTGGAAAAAGGGAATAATTGAGGAAAATTGAAAGAGAACAAACAGGATTGTGATGGTGAATATTTTTTAATATTATATAGATTAGCTAGGTTCTTCCCTTTGCAGGAACAAGCTGGAAAAAGGGAATAATTGAGGAAAATTGAAAGAGAACAAACAGGATTGTGATGGTGAGTATTTTTTAATATTATATAGATTAGCTAGGTTCTTCCCTTTGCAGGAACAAGCTGGAAAAAGGGAATAATTGAGGAAAATTGAAAGAGAACAAACAGGATTGTGATGGTGAGTATTTTTTAATATTATATAGATTAGTCAGGTTTTTCCCTTTGCAGGAACAAGCTGGAAAAAGGGAATAATTGAGGAAAATTGAAAGAGAACAAACAGGATTGTGATGGTGAGTATTTTTTAATATTATATAGATTAGCTAGGTTCTTCCCTTTGCAGGAACAAGCTGGAAAAAGGGAATAATTGAGGAAAATTGAAAGAGAACAACCAGCATTGTGATGGTGAGTATCTTTTAATATTATATAGATTAGCCAGGTTCTTCCCTTTGCAGGAACAAGCTGGAAAAAGGGAATAATTGAGGAAAATTGAAAGAGAACAACCAGCATTGTGATGGTGAGTATTTTTTAATATTATGTAGATTAGTCAGGTTCTTCCCTTTGCAGGAACAAGCTGGAAAAAGGGAATAATTGAGGAAAATTGAAAGAGAACAAACAGGATTGTGATGGTGAGTATTTTTTAATATTATATAGATTAGTCAGGTTTTTCCCTTTGCAGGAACAAGCTGGAAAAAGGGAATAATTGAGGAAAATTGAAAGAGAACAACCAGCATTGTGATGGTGAGTATTTTTTAATATTATATAGATTAGCCAGGTTCTTCCCTTTGCAGGAACAAGTTGGAAAAAGGGAATAATTGAGGAAAATTGAAAGAGAACAACCAGCATTGTGATGGTGAGTATTTTTTAATATTATATAGATTAGCCAGGTTCTTCCCTTTGCAGGAACAAGTTGGAAAAAGGGAATAATTGAGGAAAATTGAAAGAGAACAAACAGGATTGTGATGGTGAATATTTTTTAATATTATATAGATTAGCTAGGTTCTTCCCTTTGCAGGAACAAGCTGGAAAAAGGGAATAATTGAGGAAAATTGAAAGAGAACAACCAGCATTGTGATGGTGAGTATCTTTTAATATTATATAGATTAGCCAGGTTCTTCCCTTTGCAGGAACAAGCTGGAAAAAGGGAATAATTGAGGAAAATTGAAAGAGAACAACCAGCATTGTGATGGTGAGTATTTTTTAATATTATATAGATTAGCCAGGTTCTTCCCTTTGCAGGAACAAGTTGGAAAAAGGGAATAATTGAGGAAAATTGAAAGAGAACAACCAGCATTGTGATGGTGAGTATTTTTTAATATTATATAGATTAGCTAGGTTCTTCCCTTTGCAGGAACAAGTTGGAAAAAGGGAATAATTGAGGAAAATTGAAAGAGAAAAACTAGCATTGTGATGGTGAGTATTTTTTAATATTATATAGATTAGCCAGGTTCTTCCCTTTGCAGGAACAAGTTGGAAAAAGGGAATAATTGAGGAAAATTGAAAGAGAAAAACCAGCATTGTGATGGTGAGTATTTTTTAATATTATATAGATTAGCCAGGTTCTTCCCTTTGCAGGAACAAGTTGGAAAAAGGGAATAATTGAGGAAAATTGAAAGAGAACAAACAGGATTGTGATGGTGAGTATTTTTTAATATTATATAGATTAGCCAGGTTCTTCCCTTTGCAGGAACAAGCTGGAAAAAGGGAATAATTGAGGAAAATTGAAAGAGAACAACCAGCATTGTGATGGTGAGTATCTTTTAATATTATATAGATTAGCCAGGTTCTTCCCTTTGCAGGAACAAGCTGGAAAAAGGGAATAATTGAGGAAAATTGAAAGAGAACAACCAGCATTGTGATGGTGAGTATTTTTTAATATTATGTAGATTAGTCAGGTTCTTCCCTTTGCAGGAACAAGCTGGAAAAAGGGAATAATTGAGGAAAATTGAAAGAGAACAAACAGGATTGTGATGGTGAGTATTTTTTAATATTATATAGATTAGTCAGGTTTTTCCCTTTGCAGGAACAAGCTGGAAAAAGGGAATAATTGAGGAAAATTGAAAGAGAACAACCAGCATTGTGATGGTGAGTATTTTTTAATATTATATAGATTAGCCAGGTTCTTCCCTTTGCAGGAACAAGTTGGAAAAAGGGAATAATTGAGGAAAATTGAAAGAGAACAACCAGCATTGTGATGGTGAGTATTTTTTAATATTATATAGATTAGCCAGCTTCTTCCCTTTGCAGGAACAAGTTGGAAAAAGGGAATAATTGAGGAAAATTGAAAGAGAACAAACAGGATTGTGATGGTGAATATTTTTAAATATTATATAGATTAGCTAGGTTCTTCCCTTTGCAGGAACAAGCTGGAAAAAGGGAATAATTGAGGAAAATTGAAAGAGAACAACCAGCATTGTGATGGTGAGTATTTTTTAATATTATATAGATTAGTCAGGTTCTTCCCTTTGCAGGAACAAGCTGGAAAAAGGGAATAATTGAGGAAAATTGAAAGAGAACAAACAGGATTGTGATGGTGAGTATTTTTTAATATTATATAGATTAGTCAGGTTTTTCCCTTTGCAGGAACAAGCTGGAAAAAGGGAATAATTGAGAAAAATTGAAAGAGAACAAATAGGATTGTGATGGTGAGTATTTTTTAATATTATATAGATTAGCCAGGTTCTTCCCTTTGCAGGAACAACCTGGAAAAAGGGAATAATTGAGAAAAATTGAAAGAGAACAACCAGCATTGTGATGGTGAGTATTTTTTAATATTATATAGATTAGCCAGGTTCTTCCCTTTGCAGGAACAAGCTGGAAAAAGGGAATAATTGAGGAAAATTGAAAGAGAACAACCAGCATTGTGATGGTGAGTATTTTTTAATATTATGTAGATTAGTCAGGTTCTTCCCTTTGCAGGAACAAGCTGGAAAAAGGGAATAATTGAGGAAAATTGAAAGAGAACAAACAGGATTGTGATGGTGAGTATTTTTTAATATTATATAGATTAGTCAGGTTCTTCCCTTTGCAGGAACAAGCTGGAAAAAGGGAATAATTGAGGAAAATTGAAAGAGAACAAACAGGATTGTGATGGTGAGTATTTTTTAATATTATATAGATTAGTCAGGTTTTTCCCTTTGCAGGAACAAGCTGGAAAAAGGGAATAATTGAGAAAAATTGAAAGAGAACAAATAGGATTGTGATGGTGAGTATTTTTTAATATTATATAGATTAGCCAGGTTCTTCCCTTTGCAGGAACAAGCTGGAAAAAGGGAATAATTGAGGAAAATTGAAAGAGAACAACCAGCATTGTGATGGTGAGTATTTTTTAATATTATGTAGATTGGTCAGGTTCTTCCCTTTGCAGGAACAAGCTGGAAAAAGGGAATAATTGAGGAAAATTGAAAGAGAACAAACAGGATTGTGATGGTGAGTATTTTTTAATATTATATAGATTAGCCAGGTTCTTCCCTTTGCAGGAACAAGCTGGAAAAAGGGAATAATTGAGGAAAATTGAAAGAGAACAACCAGCATTTTGATGGTGAGTATTTTTTAATATTATATAGATTAGCCAGGTTCTTCCCTTTGCAGGAACAAGTTGGAAAAAGGGAATAATTGAGGAAAATTGAAAGAGAACAAACAGGATTGTGATGGTGAGTATTTTTTAATATTATATAGATTAGCTAGGTTCTTCCCTTTGCAGGAACAAGCTGGAAAAAGGGAATAATTGAGGAAAATTGAAAGAGAACAACCAGCATTGTGATGGTGAGTATCTTTTAATATTATATAGATTAGCCAGGTTCTTCCCTTTGCAGGAACAAGCTGGAAAAAGGGAATAATTGAGGAAAATTGAAAGAGAACAACCAGCATTGTGATGGTGAGTATTTTTTAATATTATGTAGATTAGTCAGGTTCTTCCCTTTGCAGGAACAAGCTGGAAAAAGGGAATAATTGAGGAAAATTGAAAGAGAACAAACAGGATTGTGATGGTGAGTATTTTTTAATATTATATAGATTAGTCAGGTTTTTCCCTTTGCAGGAACAAGCTGGAAAAAGGGAATAATTGAGAAAAATTGAAAGAGAACAAATAGGATTGTGATGGTGAGTATTTTTTAATATTATATAGATTAGCCAGGTTCTTCCCTTTGCAGGAACAAGCTGGAAAAAGGGAATAATTGAGGAAAATTGAAAGAGAACAACCAGCATTGTGATGGTGAGTATTTTTTAATATTATGTAGATTGGTCAGGTTCTTCCCTTTGCAGGAACAAGCTGGAAAAAGGGAATAATTGAGGAAAATTGAAAGAGAACAAACAGGATTGTGATGGTGAGTATTTTTTAATATTATATAGATTAGCCAGGTTCTTCCCTTTGCAGGAACAAGCTGGAAAAAGGGAATAATTGAGGAAAATTGAAAGAGAACAACCAGCATTGTGATGGTGAGTATTTTTTAATATTATATAGATTAGCCAGGTTCTTCCCTTTGCAGGAACAAGCTGGAAAAAGGGAATAATTGAGGAAAATTGAAAGAGAACAACCAGCATTGTGATGGTGAGTATTTTTTAATATTATATAGATTAGCCAGGTTCTTCCCTTTGCAGGAACAAGTTGGAAAAAGGGAATAATTGAGGAAAATTGAAAGAGAACAAACAGGATTGTGATGGTGAGTATTTTTTGATATTATATAGATTAGCTAGGTTCTTCCCTTTGCAGGAACAAGCTGGAAAAAGGGAATAATTGAGGAAAATTGAAAGAGAACAACCAGCATTGTGATGGTGAGTATCTTTTAATATTATATAGATTAGCCAGGTTCTTCCCTTTGCAGGAACAAGCTGGAAAAAGGGAATAATTGAGGAAAATTGAAAGAGAACAACCAGCATTGTGATGGTGAGTATTTTTTAATATTATGTAGATTAGTCAGGTTCTTCCCTTTGCAGGAACAAGCTGGGAAAAGGGAATAATTGAGGAAAATTGAAAGAGAACAAACAGGATTGTGATGGTGAGTATTTTTTAATATTATATAGATTAGTCAGGTTTTTCCCTTTGCAGGAACAAGCTGGAAAAAGGGAATAATTGAGGAAAATTGAAAGAGAACAACCAGCATTGTGATGGTGAGTATTTTTTAATATTATATAGTTTAGCCAGGTTCTTCCCTTTGCAGGAACAAGTTGGAAAAAGGGAATAATTGAGGAAAATTGAAAGAGAACAACCAGCATTGTGATGGTGAGTATTTTTTAATATTATATAGATTAGCCAGGTTCTTCCCTTTGCAGGAACAAGCTGGAAAAAGGGAATAATTGAGGAAAATTGAAAGAGAACAAACAGGATTGTGATGGTGAATATTTTTTAATATTATATAGATTAGCTAGGTTCTTCCCTTTGCAGGAACAAGCTGGAAAAAGGGAATAATTGAGGAAAATTGAAAGAGAACAACCAGCATTGTGATGGTGAGTATCTTTTAATATTATATAGATTAGCCAGGTTCTTCCCTTTGCAGGAACAAGCTGGAAAAAGGGAATAATTGAGGAAAATTGAAAGAGAACAAACAGGATTGTGATGGTGAGTATTTTTTAATATTATATAGATTAGCCAGGTTCTTCCCTTTGCAGGAACAAGCTGGAAAAAGGGAATAATTGAGGAAAATTGAAAGAGAACAACCAGCATTGTGATGGTGAGTATCTTTTAATATTATATAGATTAGCCAGGTTCTTCCCTTTGCAGGAACAAGCTGGAAAAAGGGAATAATTGAGGAAAATTGAAAGAGAACAACCAGCATTGTGATGGTGAGTATTTTTTAATATTATATAGATTAGCTAGGTTCTTCCCTTTGCAGGAACAAGCTGGAAAAAGGGAATAATTGAGGAAAATTGAAAGAGAACAACCAGCATTGTGATGGTGAGTATTTTTTAATATTATATAGATTAGCCAGGTTCTTCCCTTTGCAGGAACAAGCTGGAAAAAGGGAATAATTGAGGAAAATTGAAAGAGAACAACCAGCATTGTGATGGTGAGTATTTTTTAATATTATATAGATTAGCCAGGTTCTTCCCTTTGCAGGAACAAGTTGGAAAAAGGGAATAATTGAGGAAAATTGAAAGAGAACAACCAGCATTGTGATGGTGAGTATTTTTGAATATTATGTAGATTAGCCAGGTTCTTCCCTCTGCAGGAACAAGCTGGAAAAAGGGAATAATTGAGGAAAATTGAAAGAGAACAACCAGCATTGTGATGGTGAGTATTTTTGAATATTATGTAGATTAGCCAGGTTCTTCCCTTTGCAGGAACAAGCTGGAAAAAGGGAATAATTGAGGAAAATTGAAAGAGAACAACCAGCATTGTGATGGTGAGTATTTTTTAATATTATGTAGATTAGTCAGGTTCTTCCCTTTGCAGGAACAAGCTGGAAAAAGGGAATAATTGAGGAAAATTGAAAGAGAACAAACAGGATTGTGATGGTGAATATTTTTTAATATTATATAGATTAGCTAGGTTCTTCCCTTTGCAGGAACAAGCTGTAAAAAGGGAATAATTGAGGAAAATTGAAAGAGAACAACCAGCATTGTGATGGTGAGTATCTTTTAATATTATATAGATTAGCCAGGTTCTTCCCTTTGCAGGAACAAGCTGGAAAAAGGGAATAATTGAGGAAAATTGAAAGAGAACAACCAGCATTGTGATGGTGAGTATTTTTTAATATTATATAGATTAGCCAGGTTCTTCCCTTTGCAGGAACAAGTTGGAAAAAGGGAATAATTGAGGAAAATTGAAAGAGAACAACCAGCATTGTGATGGTGAGTATTTTTTAATATTATGTAGATTAGTCAGGTTCTTCCCTTTGCAGGAACAAGCTGGAAAAAGGGAATAATTGAGGAAAATTGAAAGAGAACAAACAGGATTGTGATGGTGAGTATTTTTTAATATTATATAGATTAGTCAGGTTTTTCCATTTGCAGGAACAAGCTGGAAAAAGGGAATAATTGAGGAAAATTGAAAGAGAACAACCAGCATTGTGATGGTGAGTATTTTTTTAATATTATATAGATTAGCCAGGTTCTTCCCTCTGCAGGAACAAGTTGGAAAAAGGGAATAATTGAGGAAAATTGAAAGAGAACAACCAGCATTGTGATGGTGAGTATTTTTTAATATTATATAGATTAGCCAGGTTCTTCCCTTTGCAGGAACAAGTTGGAAAAAGGGAATAATTGAGGAAAATTGAAAGAGAACAAACAGGATTGTGATGGTGAATATTTTTTAATATTATATAGATTAGCTAGGTTCTTCCCTTTGCAGGAACAAGCTGTAAAAAGGGAATAATTGAGGAAAATTGAAAGAGAACAACCAGCATTGTGATGGTGAGTATCTTTTAATATTATATAGATTAGCCAGGTTCTTCCCTTTGCAGGAACAAGCTGGAAAAAGGGAATAATTGAGGAAAATTGAAAGAGAACAACCAGCATTGTGATGGTGAGTATTTTTTAATATTATATAGATTAGCCAGGTTCTTCCCTTTGCAGGAATAAGTTGGAAAAAGGGAATAATTGAGGAAAATTGAAAGAGAACAACCAGCATTGTGATGGTGAGTATTTTTGAATATTATATAGATTAGCCAGGTTCTTCCCTTTGCAGGAACAAGCTGGAAAAAGGGAATAATTGAAGAAAATTGAAAGAGAACAAACAGGATTGTGATGGTGAGTGTTTTTTAATATTATATAGATTAGCCAGGTTCTTCCCTCTGCAGGAACAAGCTGTAAAAAGGGAATAATTGAAGAAAATTGAAAGAGAACAAACAGGATTGTGATGGTGAGTATTTTTTAATATTATATAGATTAGCCAGGTTCTTCCCTCTGCAGGAACAAGCTGGAAAAAGGGAATAATTGAGGAAAATTGAAAGAGAACAACCAGCATTGTGATGGTGAGTATTTTTTAATATTATATAGATTAGCCAGGTTCTTCCCTTTGCAGGAATAAGTTGGAAAAAGGGAATAATTGAGGAAAATTGAAAGAGAACAACCAGCATTGTGATGGTGAGTATTTTTTAATATTATATAGATTAGCCAGGTTCTTCCCTTTGCAGGAACAAGCTGTAAAAAGGGAATAATTGAGGAAAATTGAAAGAGAACAACTAGCATTGTGATGGTGAGTATTTTTTAATATTATGTAGATTAGCCAGGTTCTTCCCTTTGGAGGAACAAGCTGGAAAAAGGGAATAATTGAGGAAAATTGAAAGAGAACAACTAGCATTGTGATGGTGAGTATTTTTTAATATTATGTAGATTAGCCAGGTTCTTCCCTTTGCAGGAACAAGCTGGAAAAAGGGAATAATTGAGGAAAATTGAAAGAGAACAAACAGGATTGTGATGGTTAGTATTTTTTAATATTATATAGATTAGCCAGGTTCTTCCCTTTGCAGGAACAAGCTGGAGAAAGGGAATAATTGAGGAAAATTGAAAGAGAACAACCCGCATTGTGGTGGTGAGTATTTTTTAATATTATATAGATTAGCCAGGTTCTTCCCTTTGCAGGAACAAGCTGGAAAAAGGGAATAATTGAGGAAAATTGAAAGAGAACAACCAGCATTGTGATGGTGAGTATTTTTGAATATTATATAGATTAGCCAGGTTCTTCCCTTTGCAGGAACAAGCTGGAAAAAGGGAATAATTGAGGAAAATTGAAAGAGAACAACCAGCATTGTGATGGTGAGTATTTTTTAATATTATATAGATTAGCCAGGTTCTTCCCTTTGCAGGAACAAGCTGGAAAAAGGGAATAATTGAGGAAAATTGAAGGAGAACAACCAGCATTGTGATGGTGAGTATTTTTGAATATTATATAGATTAGCCAGGTTCTTCCCTTTGCAGGAACAAGCTGGAAAAAGGGAATAATTGAGGAAAATTGAAAGAGAACAACCAGCATTGTGATGGTGAGTATTTTTTAATATTATATAGATTAGCCAGGTTCTTCCCTTTGCAGGAACAAGCTGGAAAAAGGGAATAATTGAGGAAAATTGAAAGAGAACAACCAGCATTGTGATGGTGAGTATTTTTGAATATTATGTAGATTAGCCAGGTTCTTCCCTTTGCAGGAACAAGTTGGAAAAAGGGAATAATTGAGGAAAATTGAAAGAGAACAACCCGCATTGTGATGGTGAGTATTTTTTAATATTATATAGATTAGCCAGGTTCTTCCCTTTGCAGGAACAAGCTGGAAAAAGGGAATAATTGAGGAAAATTGAAAGAGAACAACCCGCATTGTGGTGGTGAGTATTTTTTAATATTATATAGATTAGTCAGGTTCTTCCCTTTGCAGGAACAAGCTGGAAAAAGGGAATAATTGAGGAAAATTGAAAGAGAACAACCAGCATTGTGATGGTGAGTATTTTTTAATATTATGTAGATTAGCCAGGTTCTTCCCTCTGCAGGAACAAGCTGGAAAAAGGGAATAATTGAGGAAAATTGAAAGAGAACAAACAGGATTGTGATGGTGAGTATTTTTTAATATTATATAGATTAGCCAGGTTCTTCCCTCTGCAGGAACAAGCTGGAAAAAGGGAATAATTGAGGAAAATTGAAGAAGGACAACCCGCATTGTGATGGTGAGTATTTTTGAATATTATATAGATTAGCCAGGTTCTTCCCTCTGCAGGAACAAGCTGTAAAAAGGGAATAATTGAAGAAAATTGAAAGAGAACAAACAGGATTGTGATGGTGAGTATTTTTTAATATTATATAGATTAGTCAGGTTCTTCCCTTTGCAGGAACAAGCTGGAAAAAGGGAATAATTGAGGAAAATTGAAAGAGAACAACCAGCATTGTGATGGTGAGTATTTTTGAATATTATATAGATTAGCCAGGTTCTTCCCTCTGCAGGAACAAGCTGTAAAAAGGGAATAATTGAAGAAAATTGAAAGAGAACAAACAGGATTGTGATGGTGAGTATTTTTTAATATTATATAGATTAGTCAGGTTCTTCCCTTAGCAGGAACAAGCTGGAAAAAGGGAATAATTGAGGAAAATTGAAAGAGAACAACTAGCATTGTGATGGTGAGTATTTTTTAATATTATGTAGATTAGTCAGGTTCTTCCCTTTGCAGGAACAAGCTGTAAAAAGGGAATAATTGAGGAAAATTGAAAGAGAACAACTAGCATTGTGATGGTGAGTATTTTTTAATATTATGTAGATTAGCCAGGTTCTTCCCTTTGCAGGAACAAGCTGGAAAAAGGGAATAATTGAGGAAAATTGAAAGAGAACAACTAGCATTGTGATGGTGAGTATTTTTTAATATTATGTAGATTAGCCAGGTTCTTCCCTTTGCAGGAACAAGCTGGAAAAAGGGAATAATTGAGGAAAATTGAAAGAGAACAACCAGCATTGTGATGGTGAGTATTTTTTAATATTATATAGATTAGTCAGGTTCTTCCCTTTGCAGGAACAAGTTGGAAAAAGGGAATAATTGAGGAAAATTGAAAGAGAACAAACAGGATTGTGATGGTTAGTATTTTTTAATATTATATAGATTAGCCAGGTTCTTCCCTTTGCAGGAACAAGCTTGAAAAAGGGAATAATTGAGGAAAATTGAAAGAGAACAACCAGCATTGTGATGGTGAGTATTTTTTAATATTATATAGATTAGCCAGGTTCTTCCCTTTGCAGGAACAAGCTGGAAAAAGGGAATAATTGAGGAAAATTGAAAGAGAACAACCAGCATTGTGATGGTGAGTATTTTTTAATATTATGTTGATTAGCCAGGTTCTTCCCTTTGCAGGAACAAGCTGGAAAAAGGGAATAATTGAGGAAAATTGAAAGAGAACAACCAGCATTGTGATGGTGAGTATTTTTTAATATTATATAGATTAGCCAGGTTCTTCCCTTTGCAGGAACAAGTTGGAAAAAGGGAATAATTGAGGAAAATTGAAAGAGAACAACCAGCATTGTGATGGTGAGTATTTTTGAATATTATATAGATTAGCCAGGTTCTTCCCTTTGTAGGAACAAGCTGGAAAAAGGGAATAATTGAGGAAAATTGAAGGAGAACAACCAGCATTGTGATGGTGAGTATTTTTGAATATTATGTAGATTAGCCAGGTTCTTCCCTCTGCAGGAACAAGTTGGAAAATGGGAATAATTGAGGAAAATTGAAGGAGAACAACCAACATTGTGATGGTGAGTATTTTTGAATATTATATAGATTAGCCAGGTTCTTCCCTTTGCAGGAACAAGCTGGAAAAAGGGAATAATTGAGGAAAATTGAAAGAGAACAACCCGCATTGTGGTGGTGAGTATTTTTTAATATTATATAGATTAGCCAGGTTCTTCCCTTTGCAGGAACAAGTTGGAAAAAGGGAATAATTGAGGAAAATTGAAAGAGAACAACCCGCATTGTGGTGGTGAGTATTTTTTAATATTATATAGATTAGCCAGGTTCTTCCCTTTGCAGGAATAAGATGGAAAAAGGGAATAATTGAGGAAAATTGAAAGAGAACAACCAGCATTGTGATGGTGAGTATTTTTGAATATTATTTAGATTAGCCAGGTTCTTCCCTTTGCAGGAACAAGTTGGAAAAAGGGAATAATTGAGGAAAATTGAAAGAGAACAACCAGCATTGTGATGGTGAGTATTTTTGTATATTATATAGATTAGCCAGGTTCTTCCCTTTGCAGGAACAAGCTGGAAAAAGGGAATAATTGAGGAAAATTGAAAGAGAACAACCAGCATTGTGATGGTGAGTATTTTTGAATATTATATAGATTAGCCAGGTTCTTCCCTTTGCAGGAACAAGCTGGAAAAAGGGAATAATTGAGGAAAATTGAAAGAGAACAACCCGCATTGTGATGGTGAGTATTTTTTAATATTATATAGATTAGCCAGGTTCTTCCCTTTGCAGGAACAAGCTGGAAAAAGGGAATAATTGAGGAAAATTGAAAGAGAACAACCAGCATTGTGATGGTGAGTATTTTTGAATATTATGTAGATTAGCCAGGTTCTTCCCTTTGCAGGAACAAGTTGGAAAAAGGGAATAATTGAGGAAAATTGAAAGAGAACAACCAGCATTGTGATGGTGAGTATTTTTGAATATTATGTAGATTAGCCAGGTTCTTCCCTCTGCAGGAACAAGCTGGAAAAAGGGAATAATTGAGGAAAATTAAAGGAGAACAACCAGCATTGTGATGGTGAGTATTTTTGAATATTATGTAGATTAGCCTGGTTCTTCCCTCTGCAGGAACAAGCTGGAAAAAGGGAATAATTGAGGAAAATTGAAAGAGAACAACCAGCATTGTGATGGTGAGTATCTTTTAATATTATATAGATTAGCCAGGTTCTTCCCTTTGCAGGAACAAGCTGGAAAAAGGGAATAATTGAGGAAAATTGAAAGAGAACAACCAGCATTGTGATGGTGAGTATATTTTAATATTATATAGATTAGCCAGGTTCTTCCCTTTGCAGGAACAAGCTGGAAAAAGGGAATAATTGAGGAAAATTGAAAGAGAACAACCCGCATTGTGATGGTGAGTATTTTTTAATATTATATAGATTAGCCAGGTTCTTCCCTTTGCAGGAACAAGCTGGAAAAAGGGAATAATTGAGGAAAATTGAAAGAGAACAACCAGCATTGTGATGGTGAGTATTTTTGAATATTATGTAGATTAGCCAGGTTCTTCCCTTTGCAGGAACAAGTTGGAAAAAGGGAATAATTGAGGAAAATTGAAAGAGAACAACCAGCATTGTGATGGTGAGTATTTTTTAATATTATGTAGATTAGCCAGGTTCTTCCCTCTGCAGGAACAAGCTGGAAAAAGGGAATAATTGAGGAAAATTAAAGGAGAACAACCAGCATTGTGATGGTGAGTATTTTTGAATATTATGTAGATTAGCCAGGTTCTTCCCTCTGCAGGAACAAGCTGGAAAAAGGGAATAATTGAGGAAAATTAAAGGAGAACAACCAGCATTGTGATGGTGAGTATTTTTGAATATTATGTAGATTAGCCAGGTTCTTCCCTCTGCAGGAACAAGCTGGAAAAAGGGAATAATTGAGGAAAATTGAAAGAGAACAACCAGCATTGTGATGGTGAGTATTTTTGAATATTATATAGATTAGCCAGGTTCTTCCCTTTGCAGGAACAAGTTGGAAAAAGGGAATAATTGAGGAAAATTGAAAGAGAACAACCAGCATTGTGATGGTGAGTATTTTTGAATATTATATAGATTAGCCAGGTTCTTCCCTTTGCAGGAACAAGCTGGAAAAAGGGAATAATTGAAGAAAATTGAAAGAGAACAAACAGGATTGTGATGGTGAGTATTTTTTAATATTATATAGATTAGCCAGGTTCTTCCCTCTGCAGGAACAAGCTGTAAAAAGGGAATAATTGAAGAAAATTGAAAGAGAACAAACAGGATTGTGATGGTGAGTATTTTTTAATATTATATAGATTAGCCAGGTTCTTCCCTTTGCAGGAACAAGCTGTAAAAAGGGAATAATTGAGGAAAATTGAAAGAGAACAACCAGCATTGTGATGGTGAGTATTTTTGAATATTATGTAGATTAGCCAGGTTCTTCCCTTTGCAGGAACAAGTTGGAAAAAGGGAATAATTGAGGAAAATTGAAAGAGAACAACCCGCATTGTGGTGGTGAGTATTTTTTAATATTATATAGATTAGTCAGGTTCTTCCCTTTGCAGGAACAAGCTGGAAAAAGGGAATAATTGAGGAAAATTGAAAGAGAACAACCAGCATTGTGATGGTGAGTATTTTTTAATATTATGTAGATTAGCCAGGTTCTTCCCTCTGCAGGAACAAGCTGGAAAAAGGGAATAATTGAGGAAAATTGAAAGAGAACAAACAGGATTGTGATGGTGAGTATTTTTTAATATTATATAGATTAGCCAGGTTCTTCCCTCTGCAGGAACAAGCTGGAAAAAGGGAATAATTGAGGAAAATTGAAGAAGGACAACCCGCATTGTGATGGTGAGTATTTTTGAATATTATATAGATTAGCCAGGTTCTTCCCTCTGCAGGAACAAGCTGTAAAAAGGGAATAATTGAAGAAAATTGAAAGAGAACAAACAGGATTGTGATGGTGAGTATTTTTTAATATTATATAGATTAGTCAGGTTCTTCCCTTTGCAGGAACAAGCTGGAAAAAGGGAATAATTGAGGAAAATTGAAAGAGAACAACCAGCATTGTGATGGTGAGTATTTTTTAATATTATGTAGATTAGCCAGGTTCTTCCCTTTGCAGGAACAAGCTGGAAAAAGGGAATAATTGAGGAAAATTGAAAGAGAACAACCAGCATTGTGATGGTGAGTATTTTTTAATATTATATAGATTAGTCAGGTTCTTCCCTTTGCAGGAACAAGTTGGAAAAAGGGAATAATTGAGGAAAATTGAAAGAGAACAAACAGGATTGTGATGGTTAGTATTTTTTAATATTATATAGATTAGCCAGGTTCTTCCCTTTGCAGGAACAAGCTTGAAAAAGGGAATAATTGAGGAAAATTGAAAGAGAACAACCAGCATTGTGATGGTGAGTATTTTTTAATATTATATAGATTAGCCAGGTTCTTCCCTTTGCAGGAACAAGCTGGAAAAAGGGAATAATTGAGGAAAATTGAAAGAGAACAACCAGCATTGTGATGGTGAGGATTTTTTAATATTATGTTGATTAGCCAGGTTCTTCCCTTTGCAGGAACAAGCTGGAAAAAGGGAATAATTGAGGAAAATTGAAAGAGAACAACCAGCATTGTGATGGTGAGTATTTTTTAATATTATATAGATTAGCCAGGTTCTTCCCTTTGCAGGAACAAGTTGGAAAAAGGGAAGAATTGAGGAAAATTGAAAGAGAACAACCAGCATTGTGATGGTGAGTATTTTTGAATATTATATAGATTAGCCAGGTTCTTCCCTTTGCAGGAACAAGCTGGAAAAAGGGAATAATTGAGGAAAATTGAAAGAGAACAACCCGCATTGTGATGGTGAGTATTTTTTAATATTATATAGATTAGCCAGGTTCTTCCCTTTGCAGGAACAAGCTGGAAAAAGGGAATAATTGAGGAAAATTGAAAGAGAACAACCCGCATTGTGGTGGTGAGTATTTTTTAATATTATATAGATTAGTCAGGTTCTTCCCTTTGCAGGAACAAGCTGGAAAAAGGGAATAATTGAGGAAAATTGAAAGAGAACAACCAGCATTGTGATGGTGAGTATTTTTTAATATTATGTAGATTAGCCAGGTTCTTCCCTCTGCAGGAACAAGCTGGAAAAAGGGAATAATTGAGGAAAATTGAAAGAGAACAAACAGGATTGTGATGGTGAGTATTTTTTAATATTATATAGATTAGCCAGGTTCTTCCCTCTGCAGGAACAAGCTGGAAAAAGGGAATAATTGAGGAAAATTGAAGAAGGACAACCCGCATTGTGATGGTGAGTATTTTTGAATATTATATAGATTAGCCAGGTTCTTCCCTCTGCAGGAACAAGCTGTAAAAAGGGAATAATTGAAGAAAATTGAAAGAGAACAAACAGGATTGTGATGGTGAGTATTTTTGAATATTATGTAGATTAGCCAGGTTCTTCCCTCTGCAGGAACAAGCTGGAAAAAGGGAATAATTGAGGAAAATTAAAGGAGAACAACCAGCATTGTGATGGTGAGTATTTTTGAATATTATGTAGATTAGCCTGGTTCTTCCCTCTGCAGGAACAAGCTGGAAAAAGGGAATAATTGAGGAAAATTGAAAGAGAACAACCAGCATTGTGATGGTGAGTATCTTTTAATATTATATAGATTAGCCAGGTTCTTCCCTTTGCAGGAACAAGCTGGAAAAAGGGAATAATTGAGGAAAATTGAAAGAGAACAACCAGCATTGTGATGGTGAGTATATTTTAATATTATATAGATTAGCCAGGTTCTTCCCTTTGCAGGAACAAGCTGGAAAAAGGGAATAATTGAGGAAAATTGAAAGAGAACAACCCGCATTGTGATGGTG
The DNA here is from genome assembly GCA_038048745.1 of Coluber constrictor foxii. Lineage (NCBI taxonomy): Eukaryota > Metazoa > Chordata > Lepidosauria > Squamata > Colubridae > Coluber > Coluber constrictor. The sequence continues at coordinate 3,491,605 of CM075975.1, forward strand.
AGTATTTTTTAATATTATATAGATTAGCCAGGTTCTTCCCTTTGCAGGAACAAGCTGGAAAAAGGGAATAATTGAGGAAAATTGAAAGAGAACAACCAGCATTGTGATGGTGAGTATTTTTGAATATTATGTAGATTAGCCAGGTTCTTCCCTTTGCAGGAACAAGTTGGAAAAAGGGAATAATTGAGGAAAATTGAAAGAGAACAACCAGCATTGTGATGGTGAGTATTTTTTAATATTATGTAGATTAGCCAGGTTCTTCCCTCTGCAGGAACAAGCTGGAAAAAGGGAATAATTGAGGAAAATTAAAGGAGAACAACCAGCATTGTGATGGTGAGTATTTTTGAATATTATGTAGATTAGCCAGGTTCTTCCCTCTGCAGGAACAAGCTGGAAAAAGGGAATAATTGAGGAAAATTAAAGGAGAACAACCAGCATTGTGATGGTGAGTATTTTTGAATATTATGTAGATTAGCCAGGTTCTTCCCTCTGCAGGAACAAGCTGGAAAAAGGGAATAATTGAGGAAAATTGAAAGAGAACAACCAGCATTGTGATGGTGAGTATTTTTGAATATTATATAGATTAGCCAGGTTCTTCCCTTTGCAGGAACAAGTTGGAAAAAGGGAATAATTGAGGAAAATTGAAAGAGAACAACCAGCATTGTGATGGTGAGTATTTTTGAATATTATATAGATTAGCCAGGTTCTTCCCTTTGCAGGAACAAGCTGGAAAAAGGGAATAATTGAAGAAAATTGAAAGAGAACAAACAGGATTGTGATGGTGAGTATTTTTTAATATTATATAGATTAGCCAGGTTCTTCCCTCTGCAGGAACAAGCTGTAAAAAGGGAATAATTGAAGAAAATTGAAAGAGAACAAACAGGATTGTGATGGTGAGTATTTTTTAATATTATATAGATTAGCCAGGTTCTTCCCTTTGCAGGAACAAGCTGTAAAAAGGGAATAATTGAGGAAAATTGAAAGAGAACAACCAGCATTGTGATGGTGAGTATTTTTGAATATTATGTAGATTAGCCAGGTTCTTCCCTTTGCAGGAACAAGTTGGAAAAAGGGAATAATTGAGGAAAATTGAAAGAGAACAACCCGCATTGTGCTGGTGAGTATTTTTTAATATTATATAGATTAGTCAGGTTCTTCCCTTTGCAGGAACAAGCTGGAAAAAGGGAATAATTGAGGAAAATTGAAAGAGAACAACCAGCATTGTGATGGTGAGTATTTTTTAATATTATATAGATTAGCCAGGTTCTTCCCTTTGCAGGAACAAGCTGGAAAAAGGGAATAATTGAAGAAAATTGAAAGAGAACAAACAGGATTGTGATGGTGAGTATTTTTTAATATTATATAGATTAGCCAGGTTCTTCCCTTTGCAGGAACAAGCTGTAAAAAGGGAATAATTGAGGAAAATTGAAAGAGAACAACCAGCATTGTGATGGTGAGTATTTTTGAATATTATGTAGATTAGCCAGGTTCTTCCCTTTGCAGGAACAAGTTGGAAAAAGGGAATAATTGAGGAAAATTGAAAGAGAACAACCCGCATTGTGCTGGTGAGTATTTTTGAATATTATATAGATTAGCCAGGTTCTTCCCTTTGCAGGAACAAGTTGGAAAAAGGGAATAATTGAGGAAAATTGAAAGAGAACAACCAGCATTGTGATGGTGAGTATTTTTGAATATTATATAGATTAGCCAGGTTCTTCCCTTTGCAGGAACAAGCTGGAAAAAGGGAATAATTGAAGAAAATTGAAAGAGAACAAACAGGATTGTGATGGTGAGTATTTTTTAATATTATATAGATTAGCCAGGTTCTTCCCTCTGCAGGAACAAGCTGTAAAAAGGGAATAATTGAAGAAAATTGAAAGAGAACAAACAGGATTGTGATGGTGAGTATTTTTTAATATTATATAGATTAGCCAGGTTCTTCCCTTTGCAGGAACAAGCTGTAAAAAGGGAATAATTGAGGAAAATTGAAAGAGAACAACCAGCATTGTGATGGTGAGTATTTTTGAATATTATGTAGATTAGCCAGGTTCTTCCCTTTGTAGGAACAAGTTGGAAAAAGGGAATAATTGAGGAAAATTGAAAGAGAACAACCCGCATTGTGCTGGTGAGTATTTTTTAATATTATATAGATTAGTCAGGTTCTTCCCTTTGCAGGAACAAGCTGGAAAAAGGGAATAATTGAGGAAAATTGAAAGAGAACAACCAGCATTGTGATGGTGAGTATTTTTTAATATTATATAGATTAGCCAGGTTCTTCCCTTTGCAGGAACAAGCTGGAAAAAGGGAATAATTGAAGAAAATTGAAAGAGAACAAACAGGATTGTGATGGTGAGTATTTTTTAATATTATATAGATTAGCCAGGTTCTTCCCTTTGCAGGAACAAGCTGTAAAAAGGGAATAATTGAGGAAAATTGAAAGAGAACAACCAGCATTGTGATGGTGAGTATTTTTGAATATTATGTAGATTAGCCAGGTTCTTCCCTTTGCAGGAACAAGTTGGAAAAAGGGAATAATTGAGGAAAATTGAAAGAGAACAACCCGCATTGTGCTGGTGAGTATTTTTTAATATTATATAGATTAGTCAGGTTCTTCCCTTTGCAGGAACAAGCTGGAAAAAGGGAATAATTGAGGAAAATTGAAAGAGAACAACCAGCATTGTGATGGTGAGTATTTTTTAATATTATGTAGATTAGCCAGGTTCTTCCCTCTGCAGGAACAAGCTGGAAAAAGGGAATAATTGAGGAAAATTGAAAGAGAACAAACAGGATTGTGATGGTGAGTATTTTTTAATATTATATAGATTAGCCAGGTTCTTCCCTCTGCAGGAACAAGCTGGAAAAAGGGAATAATTGAGGAAAATTGAAGAAGGACAACCCGCATTGTGATGGTGAGTATTTTTGAATATTATATAGATTAGCCAGGTTCTTCCCTCTGCAGGAACAAGCTGTAAAAAGGGAATAATTGAAGAAAATTGAAAGAGAACAAACAGGATTGTGATGGTGAGTATTTTTTAATATTATATAGATTAGTCAGGTTCTTCCCTTTGCAGGAACAAGCTGGAAAAAGGGAATAATTGAGGAAAATTGAAAGAGAACAACCAGCATTGTGATGGTGAGTATTTTTTAATATTATGTAGATTAGCCAGGTTCTTCCCTTTGCAGGAACAAGCTGCAAAAAGGGAATAATTGAGGAAAATTGAAAGAGAACAACCAGCATTGTGATGGTGAGTATTTTTTAATATTATATAGATTAGTCAGGTTCTTCCCTTTGCAGGAACAAGTTGGAAAAAGGGAATAATTGAGGAAAATTGAAAGAGAACAAACAGGATTGTGATGGTTAGTATTTTTTAATATTATATAGATTAGCCAGGTTCTTCCCTTTGCAGGAACAAGCTTGAAAAAGGGAATAATTGAGGAAAATTGAAAGAGAACAACCAGCATTGTGATGGTGAGTATTTTTTAATATTATATAGATTAGCCAGGTTCTTCCCTTTGCAGGAACAAGCTGGAAAAAGGGAATAATTGAGGAAAATTGAAAGAGAACAACCAGCATTGTGATGGTGAGTATTTTTTAATATTATGTTGATTAGCCAGGTTCTTCCCTTTGCAGGAACAAGCTGGAAAAAGGGAATAATTGAGGAAAATTGAAAGAGAACAACCAGCATTGTGATGGTGAGTATTTTTTAATATTATATAGATTAGCCAGGTTCTTCCCTTTGCAGGAACAAGTTGGAAAAAGGGAAGAATTGAGGAAAATTGAAAGAGAACAACCAGCATTGTGATGGTGAGTATTTTTGAATATTATATAGATTAGCCAGGTTCTTCCCTTTGCAGGAACAAGCTGGAAAAAGGGAATAATTGAGGAAAATTGAAAGAGAACAACCCGCATTGTGATGGTGAGTATTTTTTAATATTATATAGATTAGCCAGGTTCTTCCCTTTGCAGGAACAAGCTGGAAAAAGGGAATAATTGAGGAAAATTGAAAGAGAACAACCCGCATTGTGGTGGTGAGTATTTTTTAATATTATATAGATTAGTCAGGTTCTTCCCTTTGCAGGAACAAGCTGGAAAAAGGGAATAATTGAGGAAAATTGAAAGAGAACAACCAGCATTGTGATGGTGAGTATTTTTTAATATTATGTAGATTAGCCAGGTTCTTCCCTCTGCAGGAACAAGCTGGAAAAAGGGAATAATTGAGGAAAATTGAAAGAGAACAAACAGGATTGTGATGGTGAGTATTTTTTAATATTATATAGATTAGCCAGGTTCTTCCCTCTGCAGGAACAAGCTGGAAAAAGGGAATAATTGAGGAAAATTGAAGAAGGACAACCCGCATTGTGATGGTGAGTATTTTTGAATATTATATAGATTAGCCAGGTTCTTCCCTCTGCAGGAACAAGCTGTAAAAAGGGAATAATTGAAGAAAATTGAAAGAGAACAAACAGGATTGTGATGGTGAGTATTTTTTAATATTATATAGATTAGTCAGGTTCTTCCCTTTGCAGGAACAAGCTGGAAAAAGGGAATAATTGAGGAAAATTGAAAGAGAACAACCAGCATTGTGATGGTGAGTATTTTTGAATATTATATAGATTAGCCAGGTTCTTCCCTCTGCAGGAACAAGCTGTAAAAAGGGAATAATTGAAGAAAATTGAAAGGGAACAAACAGGATTGTGATGGTGAGTATTTTTTAATATTATATAGATTAGTCAGGTTCTTCCCTTAGCAGGAACAAGCTGGAAAAAGGGAATAATTGAGGAAAATTGAAAGAGAACAACTAGCATTGTGATGGTGAGTATTTTTTAATATTATGTAGATTAGTCAGGTTCTTCCCTTTGCAGGAACAAGCTGTAAAAAGGGAATAATTGAGGAAAATTGAAAGAGAACAACTAGCATTGTGATGGTGAGTATTTTTTAATATTATGTAGATTAGCCAGGTTCTTCCCTTTGCAGGAACAAGCTGGAAAAAGGGAATAATTGAGGAAAATTGAAAGAGAACAACTAGCATTGTGATGGTGAGTATTTTTTAATATTATGTAGATTAGCCAGGTTCTTCCCTTTGCAGGAACAAGCTGGAAAAAGGGAATAATTGAGGAAAATTGAAAGAGAACAACCAGCATTGTGATGGTGAGTATTTTTTAATATTATATAGATTAGTCAGGTTCTTCCCTTTGCAGGAACAAGTTGGAAAAAGGGAATAATTGAGGAAAATTGAAAGAGAACAAACAGGATTGTGATGGTTAGTATTTTTTAATATTATATAGATTAGCCAGGTTCTTCCCTTTGCAGGAACAAGCTTGAAAAAGGGAATAATTGAGGAAAATTGAAAGAGAACAACCAGCATTGTGATGGTGAGTATTTTTTAATATTATATAGATTAGCCAGGTTCTTCCCTTTGCAGGAACAAGCTGGAAAAAGGGAATAATTGAGGAAAATTGAAAGAGAACAACCAGCATTGTGATGGTGAGTATTTTTGAATATTATATAGATTAGCCAGGTTCTTCCCTCTGCAGGAACAAGCTGTAAAAAGGGAATAATTGAAGAAAATTGAAAGGGAACAAACAGGATTGTGATGGTGAGTATTTTTTAATATTATATAGATTAGTCAGGTTCTTCCCTTAGCAGGAACAAGCTGGAAAAAGGGAATAATTGAGGAAAATTGAAAGAGAACAACTAGCATTGTGATGGTGAGTATTTTTTAATATTATGTAGATTAGTCAGGTTCTTCCCTTTGCAGGAACAAGCTGTAAAAAGGGAATAATTGAGGAAAATTGAAAGAGAACAACTAGCATTGTGATGGTGAGTATTTTTTAATATTATGTAGATTAGCCAGGTTCTTCCCTTTGCAGGAACAAGCTGGAAAAAGGGAATAATTGAGGAAAATTGAAAGAGAACAACTAGCATTGTGATGGTGAGTATTTTTTAATATTATGTAGATTAGCCAGGTTCTTCCCTTTGCAGGAACAAGCTGGAAAAAGGGAATAATTGAGGAAAATTGAAAGAGAACAACCAGCATTGTGATGGTGAGTATTTTTTAATATTATGTAGATTAGCCAGGTTCTTCCCTCTGCAGGAACAAGCTGGAAAAAGGGAATAATTGAGGAAAATTGAAAGAACAACCCGCAATGTGATGGTGAGTATTTTTTAATATTATGTTGATTAGCCAGGTTCTTCCCTTTGCAGGAACAAGTTGGAAAAAGGGAATAATTGAGGAAAATTGAAAGAGAACAACCAGCATTGTGATGGTGAGTATTTTTTAATATTATGTAGATTAGCCAGGTTCTTCCCTCTGCAGGAACAAGCTGGAAAAAGGGAATAATTGAGGAAAATTGAAAGAACAACCCGCAATGTGATGGTGAGTATTTTTTAATATTATGTTGATTAGCCAGGTTCTTCCCTTTGCAGGAACAAGCTGGAAAAAGGGAATAATTGAGGAAAATTGAAAGAGAACAACCCGCATTGTGATGGTGAGTATTTTTGAATATTATATAGATTAGCCAGGTTCTTCCCTTTGCAGGAACAAGCTGGAAAAAGGGAAGAATTGAGGAAAATTGAAAGAGAACAACCAGCATTGTGATGGTGAGTATTTTTGAATATTATATAGATTAGCCAGGTTCTTCCCTTTGCAGGAACAAGCTGGAAAAAAGGGAATAATTGAGGAAAATTGAAGGAGAACAACCAGCATTGTGATGGTGAGTATTTTTGAATATTATGTAGATTAGCCAGGTTCTTCCCTCTGCAGGAACAAGTTGGAAAAAGGGAATAATTGAGGAAAATTGAAGGAGAACAACCAACATTGTGATGGTGAGTATTTTTGAATATTATATAGATTAGCCAGGTTCTTCCCTTTGCAGGAACAAGCTGGAAAAAGGGAATAATTGAGGAAAATTGAAAGAGAACAACCCGCATTGTGGTGGTGAGTATTTTTTAATATTATATAGATTAGCCAGGTTCTTCCCTTTGCAGGAACAAGTTGGAAAAAGGGAATAATTGAGGAAAATTGAAAGAGAACAACCAGCATTGTGATGGTGAGTATTTTTTAATATTATGTAGATTAGCCAGGTTCTTCCCTCTGCAGGAACAAGCTGGAAAAAGGGAATAATTGAGGAAAATTAAAGGAGAACAACCAGCATTGTGATGGTGAGTATTTTTGAATATTATGTAGATTAGCCAGGTTCTTCCCTCTGCAGGAACAAGCTGGAAAAAGGGAATAATTGAGGAAAATTAAAGGAGAACAACCAGCATTGTGATGGTGAGTATTTTTGAATATTATGTAGATTAGCCAGGTTCTTCCCTCTGCAGGAACAAGCTGGAAAAAGGGAATAATTGAGGAAAATTGAAAGAGAACAACCAGCATTGTGATGGTGAGTATTTTTGAATATTATGTAGATTAGCCAGGTTCTTCCCTTTGCAGGAACAAGCTGGAAAAAGGGAATAATTGAGGAAAATTGAAAGAGAACAACCAGCATTGTGATGGTGAGTATTTTTGAATATTATGTAGATTAGCCAGGTTCTTCCCTCTGCAGGAACAAGCTGGAAAAAGGGAATAATTGAGGAAAATTAAAGGAGAACAACCCGCATTGTGGTGGTGAGTATTTTTTAATATTATATAGATTAGCCAGGTTCTTCCCTTTGCAGGAACAAGCTGGAAAAAGGGAATAATTGAGGAAAATTGAAAGAGAACAACCAGCATTGTGATGGTGAGTATTTTTTAATATTATATAGATTAGCCAGGTTCTTCCCTTTGCAGGAATAACGAGGAAAAAGCGGATAATTGAGGAATATGACAGAGGAAAACCAGGTTTGTGGTGGTGAGTATTTTTTAATATTATATAGATTAGCCAGGTTCTTCCCTTTGCAGGAATAAGAAGGAAAAAGCGGATAATTGTGGAATATGACCCAGGACAGCCAGGTTTGTGATGGTGAGTATTTTTGAATATTATATAGATTAGCCAGGTTCTTCCCTTTGCAGGAACAAGCTGGAAAAAGGGAATAATTGAGGAAAATTGAAAGAGAACAACCCGCATTGTGATGGTGAGTATTTTTTAATATTATATAGATTAGCCAGGTTCTTCCCTTTGCAGGAACAAGCTGGAAAAAGGGAATAATTGAGGAAAATTGAAAGAGAACAACCAGCATTGTGATGGTGAGTATTTTTGAATATTATATAGATTAGCCAGGTTCTTCCCTTTGCAGGAACAAGCTGGAAAAAGGGAATAATTGAGGAAAATTGAAGGAGAACAACCAGCATTGTGATGGTGAGTATTTTTGAATATTATATAGATTAGCCAGGTTCTTCCCTTTGCAGGAACAAGCTGTAAAAAGGGAATAATTGAGGAAAATTGAAGGAGAACAACCAGCATTGTGATGGTGAGTATTTTTGAATATTATATAGATTAGCCAGGTTCTTCCCTTTGCAGGAACAAGCTGTAAAAAGGGAATAATTGAGGAAAATTGAAGGAGAACAACCAGCATTGTGATGGTGAGTATTTTTGAATATTATATAGATTAGCCAGGTTCTTCCCTTTGCAGGAACAAGCTGGAAAAAGGGAATAATTGAGGAAAATTGAAAGAGAACAACCAGCATTGTGATGGTGAGTATTTTTGAATATTATATAGATTAGCCAGGTTCTTCCCTTTGCAGGAACAAGCTGGAAAAAGGGAATAATTGAGGAAAATTGAAGGAGAACAACCAGCATTGTGATGGTGAGTATTTTTGAATATTATATAGATTAGCCAGGTTCTTCCCTTTGCAGGAACAAGCTGGAAAAAGGGAATAATTGAGGAAAATTGAAAGAGAACAAACAGGATTGTGATGGTGAGTATTTTTTAATATTATATAGATTAGCCAGGTTCTTCCCTTTGCAGGAACAAGCTGTAAAAAGGGAATAATTGAGGAAAATTGAAGGAGAACAACCAGCATTGTGATGGTGAGTATTTTTGAATATTATATAGATTAGCCAGGTTCTTCCCTTTGCAGGAACAAGCTGGAAAAAGGGAATAATTGAGGAAAATTGAAAGAGAACAACCAGCATTGTGATGGTGAGTATTTTTGAATATTATATAGATTAGCCAGGTTCTTCCCTTTGCAGGAACAAGCTGGAAAAAGGGAATAATTGAGGAAAATTAAAGGAGAACAACCCGCATTGTGGTGGTGAGTATTTTTTAATATTATATAGATTAGCCAGGTTCTTCCCTTTGCAGGAACAAGCTGGAAAAAGGGAATAATTGAGGAAAATTGAAAGAGAACAACCAGCATTGTGATGGTGAGTATTTTTGAATATTATGTAGATTAGCCAGGTTCTTCCCTTTGCAGGAACAAGCTGGAAAAAGGGAATAATTGAGGAAAATTGAAAGAGCACAACCCGCATTGTGATGGTGAGTATTTTTTAATATTATATAGATTAGCCAGGTTCTTCCCTTTGCAGGAACAAGCTGGAAAAAGTGAATAATTGAGGAAAATTGAAAGAGAACAACCAGCATTGTGATGGTGAGTATTTTTTAATATTATATAGATTAGCCAGGTTCTTCCCTTTGCAGGAACAAGCTGGAAAAAGGGAATAATTGAGGAAAATTGAAGGAGAACAACCAGCATTGTGATGGTGAGTATTTTTTAATATTATATAGATTAGCTAGGTTCTTCCCTTTGCAGGAACAAGCTGGAAAAAGGGAATAATTGAGGAAAATTGAAAGAGAACAACCAGCATTGTGATGGTGAGTATTTTTTAATATTATGTAGATTAGTCAGGTTCTTCCCTTTGCAGGAACAAGTTGGAAAAAGGGAATAATTGAGGAAAATTGAAAGAGAACAACCAGCATTGTGATGGTGAGTATTTTTTAATATTATATAGATTAGCCAGGTTCTTCCCTTTGCAGGAACAAGTTGGAAAAAGGGAATAATTGAGGAAAATTGAAAGAGAACAACCAGCATTGTGATGGTGAGTATTTTTGAATATTATATAGATTAGTCAGGTTCTTCCCTTTGCAGGAACAAGCTGGAAAAAGGGAATAATTGAGGAAAATTGAAAGAGAACAACCCGCATTGTGATGGTGAGTATTTTTGAATATTATATAGATTAGCCAGGTTCTTCCCTTTGCAGGAACAAGCTGGAAAAAGGGAATAATTGAGGAAAATTGAAAGAGAACAACCCGCATTGTGATGGTGAGTATTTTTTAATATTATATAGATTAGCCAGGTTCTTCCCTTTGCAGGAACAAGCTGGAAAAAGGGAATAATTGAGGAAAATTGAAAGAGAACAACCAGCATTGTGATGGTGAGTATTTTTGAATATTATGTAGATTAGCCAGGTTCTTCCCTTTGCAGGAACAAGTTGGAAAAAGGGAATAATTGAGGAAAATTGAAAGAGAACAACCAGCATTGTGATGGTGAGTATTTTTGAATATTATGTACATTAGCCAGGTTCTTCCCTCTGCAGGAACAAGCTGGAAAAAGGGAATAATTGAGGAAAATTAAAGGAGAACAACCAGCATTGTGATGGTGAGTATTTTTGAATATTATGTAGATTAGCCTGGTTCTTCCCTCTGCAGGAACAAGCTGGAAAAAGGGAATAATTGAGGAAAATTGAAAGAGAACAACCAGCATTGTGATGGTGAGTATTTTTTAATATTATGTAGATTAGTCAGGTTCTTCCCTTTGCAGGAACAAGTTGGAAAAAGGGAATAATTGAGGAAAATTGAAAGAGAACAACCAGCATTGTGATGGTGAGTATTTTTTAATATTATATAGATTAGCCAGGTTCTTCCCTTTGCAGGAACAAGTTGGAAAAAGGGAATAATTGAGGAAAATTGAAAGAGAACAACCAGCATTGTGATGGTGAGTATTTTTGAATATTATATAGATTAGTCAGGTTCTTCCCTTTGCAGGAACAAGCTGGAAAAAGGGAATAATTGAGGAAAATTGAAAGAGAACAACCCGCATTGTGATGGTGAGTATTTTTGAATATTATATAGATTAGCCAGGTTCTTCCCTTTGCAGGAACAAGCTGGAAAAAGGGAATAATTGAGGAAAATTGAAAGAGAACAACCCGCATTGTGATGGTGAGTATTTTTTAATATTATATAGATTAGCCAGGTTCTTCCCTTTGCAGGAACAAGCTGGAAAAAGGGAATAATTGAGGAAAATTGAAAGAGAACAACCAGCATTGTGATGGTGAGTATTTTTGAATATTATGTAGATTAGCCAGGTTCTTCCCTTTGCAGGAACAAGTTGGAAAAAGGGAATAATTGAGGAAAATTGAAAGAGAACAACCAGCATTGTGATGGTGAGTATTTTTGAATATTATGTACATTAGCCAGGTTCTTCCCTCTGCAGGAACAAGCTGGAAAAAGGGAATAATTGAGGAAAATTAAAGGAGAACAACCAGCATTGTGATGGTGAGTATTTTTGAATATTATGTAGATTAGCCTGGTTCTTCCCTCTGCAGGAACAAGCTGGAAAAAGGGAATAATTGAGGAAAATTGAAAGAGAACAACCAGCATTGTGATGGTGAGTATCTTTTAATATTATATAGATTAGCCAGGTTCTTCCCTTTGCAGGAACAAGCTGGAAAAAGGGAATAATTGAGGAAAATTGAAAGAGAACAACCAGCATTGTGATGGTGAGTATTTTTTAATATTATATAGATTAGCCAGGTTCTTCCCTTTGCAGGAACAAGCTGGAAAAAGGGAATAATTGAGGAAAATTGAAAGAGAACAACCCGCATTGTGATGGTGAGTATTTTTTAATATTATATAGATTAGCCAGGTTCTTCCCTTTGCAGGAACAAGCTGGAAAAAGGGAATAATTGAGGAAAATTGAAAGAGAACAACCAGCATTGTGATGGTGAGTATTTTTGAATATTATGTAGATTAGCCAGGTTCTTCCCTTTGCAGGAACAAGTTGGAAAAAGGGAATAATTGAGGAAAATTGAAAGAGAACAACCAGCATTGTGATGGTGAGTATTTTTTAATATTATGTAGATTAGCCAGGTTCTTCCCTCTGCAGGAACAAGCTGGAAAAAGGGAATAATTGAGGAAAATTAAAGGAGAACAACCAGCATTGTGATGGTGAGTATTTTTGAATATTATGTAGATTAGCCAGGTTCTTCCCTCTGCAGGAACAAGCTGGAAAAAGGGAATAATTGAGGAAAATTAAAGGAGAACAACCAGCATTGTGATGGTGAGTATTTTTGAATATTATGTAGATTAGCCAGGTTCTTCCCTCTGCAGGAACAAGCTGGAAAAAGGGAATAATTGAGGAAAATTGAAAGAGAACAACCAGCATTGTGATGGTGAGTATTTTTGAATATTATATAGATTAGCCAGGTTCTTCCCTTTGCAGGAACAAGTTGGAAAAAGGGAATAATTGAGGAAAATTGAAAGAGAACAACCAGCATTGTGATGGTGAGTATTTTTGAATATTATATAGATTAGCCAGGTTCTTCCCTTTGCAGGAACAAGCTGGAAAAAGGGAATAATTGAAGAAAATTGAAAGAGAACAAACAGGATTGTGATGGTGAGTATTTTTTAATATTATATAGATTAGCCAGGTTCTTCCCTCTGCAGGAACAAGCTGTAAAAAGGGAATAATTGAAGAAAATTGAAAGAGAACAAACAGGATTGTGATGGTGAGTATTTTTTAATATTATATAGATTAGCCAGGTTCTTCCCTTTGCAGGAACAAGCTGTAAAAAGGGAATAATTGAGGAAAATTGAAAGAGAACAACCAGCATTGTGATGGTGAGTATTTTTGAATATTATGTAGATTAGCCAGGTTCTTCCCTTTGCAGGAACAAGTTGGAAAAAGGGAATAATTGAGGAAAATTGAAAGAGAACAACCCGCATTGTGATGGTGAGTATTTTTTAATATTATATAGATTAGCCAGGTTCTTCCCTTTGCAGGAACAAGCTGGAAAAAGGGAATAATTGAGGAAAATTGAAAGAGAACAACCCGCATTGTGGTGGTGAGTATTTTTTAATATTATATAGATTAGTCAGGTTCTTCCCTTTGCAGGAACAAGCTGGAAAAAGGGAATAATTGAGGAAAATTGAAAGAGAACAACCAGCATTGTGATGGTGAGTATTTTTTAATATTATGTAGATTAGCCAGGTTCTTCCCTCTGCAGGAACAAGCTGGAAAAAGGGAATAATTGAGGAAAATTGAAAGAGAACAAACAGGATTGTGATGGTGAGTATTTTTTAATATTATATAGATTAGCCAGGTTCTTCCCTCTGCAGGAACAAGCTGGAAAAAGGGAATAATTGAGGAAAATTGAAGAAGGACAACCCGCATTGTGATGGTGAGTATTTTTGAATATTATATAGATTAGCCAGGTTCTTCCCTCTGCAGGAACAAGCTGTAAAAAGGGAATAATTGAAGAAAATTGAAAGAGAACAAACAGGATTGTGATGGTGAGTATTTTTTAATATTATATAGATTAGTCAGGTTCTTCCCTTTGCAGGAACAAGCTGGAAAAAGGGAATAATTGAGGAAAATTGAAAGAGAACAACCAGCATTGTGATGGTGAGTATTTTTTAATATTATGTAGATTAGCCAGGTTCTTCCCTTTGCAGGAACAAGCTGGAAAAAGGGAATAATTGAGGAAAATTGAAAGAGAACAACCAGCATTGTGATGGTGAGTATTTTTGAATATTATATAGATTAGCCAGGTTCTTCCCTCTGCAGGAACAAGCTGTAAAAAGGGAATAATTGAAGAAAATTGAAAGAGAACAAACAGGATTGTGATGGTGAGTATTTTTTAATATTATATAGATTAGTCAGGTTCTTCCCTTTGCAGGAACAAGTTGGAAAAAGGGAATAATTGAGGAAAATTGAAAGAGAACAAACAGGATTGTGATGGTTAGTATTTTTTAATATTATATAGATTAGCCAGGTTCTTCCCTTTGCAGGAACAAGCTTGAAAAAGGGAATAATTGAGGAAAATTGAAAGAGAACAACCAGCATTGTGATGGTGAGTATTTTTTAATATTATATAGATTAGCCAGGTTCTTCCCTTTGCAGGAACAAGCTGGAAAAAGGGAATAATTGAGGAAAATTGAAAGAGAACAACCAGCATTGTGATGGTGAGTATTTTTTAATATTATGTTGATTAGCCAGGTTCTTCCCTTTGCAGGAACAAGCTGGAAAAAGGGAATAATTGAGGAAAATTGAAAGAGAACAACCAGCATTGTGATGGTGAGTATTTTTTAATATTATATAGATTAGCCAGGTTCTTCCCTTTGCAGGAACAAGTTGGAAAAAGGGAAGAATTGAGGAAAATTGAAAGAGAACAACCAGCATTGTGATGGTGAGTATTTTTGAATATTATATAGATTAGCCAGGTTCTTCCCTTTGCAGGAACAAGCTGGAAAAAGGGAATAATTGAGGAAAATTGAAAGAGAACAACCCGCATTGTGATGGTGAGTATTTTTTAATATTATATAGATTAGCCAGGTTCTTCCCTTTGCAGGAACAAGCTGGAAAAAGGGAATAATTGAGGAAAATTGAAAGAGAACAACCCGCATTGTGGTGGTGAGTATTTTTTAATATTATATAGATTAGTCAGGTTCTTCCCTTTGCAGGAACAAGCTGGAAAAAGGGAATAATTGAGGAAAATTGAAAGAGAACAACCAGCATTGTGATGGTGAGTATTTTTTAATATTATGTAGATTAGCCAGGTTCTTCCCTCTGCAGGAACAAGCTGGAAAAAGGGAATAATTGAGGAAAATTGAAAGAGAACAAACAGGATTGTGATGGTGAGTATTTTTTAATATTATATAGATTAGCCAGGTTCTTCCCTCTGCAGGAACAAGCTGGAAAAAGGGAATAATTGAGGAAAATTGAAGAAGGACAACCCGCATTGTGATGGTGAGTATTTTTGAATATTATATAGATTAGCCAGGTTCTTCCCTCTGCAGGAACAAGCTGTAAAAAGGGAATAATTGAAGAAAATTGAAAGAGAACAAACAGGATTGTGATGGTGAGTATTTTTTAATATTATATAGATTAGCCAGGTTCTTCCCTCTGCAGGAACAAGCTGGAAAAAGGGAATAATTGAGGAAAATTGAAAGAGAACAAACAGGATTGTGATGGTGAGTATTTTTTAATATTATATAGATTAGCCAGGTTCTTCCCTCTGCAGGAACAAGCTGGAAAAAGGGAATAATTGAGGAAAATTGAAAGAGAACAACCAGCATTGTGATGGTGAGTATTTTTGAATATTATATAGATTAGCCAGGTTCTTCCCTCTGCAGGAACAAGCTGTAAAAAGGGAATAATTGAAGAAAATTGAAAGGGAACAAACAGGATTGTGATGGTGAGTATTTTTTAATATTATATAGATTAGTCAGGTTCTTCCCTTAGCAGGAACAAGCTGGAAAAAGGGAATAATTGAGGAAAATTGAAAGAGAACAACTAGCATTGTGATGGTGAGTATTTTTTAATATTATGTAGATTAGTCAGGTTCTTCCCTTTGCAGGAACAAGCTGTAAAAAGGGAATAATTGAGGAAAATTGAAAGAGAACAACTAGCATTGTGATGGTGAGTATTTTTTAATATTATGTAGATTAGCCAGGTTCTTCCCTTTGCAGGAACAAGCTGGAAAAAGGGAATAATTGAGGAAAATTGAAAGAGAACAACTAGCATTGTGATGGTGAGTATTTTTTAATATTATATAGATTAGCCAGGTTCTTCCCTTTGCAGGAACAAGCTGGAAAAAGGGAATAATTGAGGAAAATTGAAAGAGAACAACCAGCATTGTGATGGTGAGTATTTTTTAATATTATGTTGATTAGCCAGGTTCTTCCCTTTGCAGGAACAAGCTGGAAAAAGGGAATAATTGAGGAAAATTGAAAGAGAACAACCAGCATTGTGATGGTGAGTATTTTTTAATATTATATAGATTAGCCAGGTTCTTCCCTTTGCAGGAACAAGTTGGAAAAAGGGAAGAATTGAGGAAAATTGAAAGAGAACAACCAGCATTGTGATGGTGAGTATTTTTGAATATTATATAGATTAGCCAGGTTCTTCCCTTTGTAGGAACAAGCTGGAAAAAGGGAATAATTGAGGAAAATTGAAGGAGAACAACCAGCATTGTGATGGTGAGTATTTTTGAATATTATGTAGATTAGCCAGGTTCTTCCCTCTGCAGGAACAAGTTGGAAAAAGGGAATAATTGAGGAAAATTGAAGGAGAACAACCAACATTGTGATGGTGAGTATTTTTGAATATTATATAGATTAGCCAGGTTCTTCCCTTTGCAGGAACAAGCTAGAAAAAGGGAATAATTGAGGAAAATTGAAAGAGAACAACCCGCATTGTGGTGGTGAGTATTTTTTAATATTATATAGATTAGCCAGGTTCTTCCCTTTGCAGGAACAAGTTGGAAAAAGGGAATAATTGAGGAAAATTGAAAGAGAACAACCCGCATTGTGGTGGTGAGTATTTTTTAATATTATATAGATTAGCCAGGTTCTTCCCTTTGCAGGAATAAGATGGAAAAAGGGAATAATTGAGGAAAATTGAAAGAGAACAACCAGCATTGTGATGGTGAGTATTTTTGAATATTATTTAGATTAGCCAGGTTCTTCCCTTTGCAGGAACAAGTTGGAAAAAGGGAATAATTGAGGAAAATTGAAAGAGAACAACCAGCATTGTGATGGTGAGTATTTTTGAATATTATATAGATTAGCCAGGTTCTTCCCTTTGCAGGAACAAGCTGGAAAAAGGGAATAATTGAGGAAAATTGAAAGAGAACAACCCGCATTGTGATGGTGAGTATTTTTGAATATTATATAGATTAGCCAGGTTCTTCCCTTTGCAGGAACAAGCTGGAAAAAGGGAATAATTGAGGAAAATTGAAAGAGAACAACCCGCATTGTGATGGTGAGTATTTTTTAATATTATATAGATTAGCCAGGTTCTTCCCTTTGCAGGAACAAGCTGGAAAAAGGGAATAATTGAGGAAAATTGAAAGAGAACAACCAGCATTGTGATGGTGAGTATTTTTGAATATTATGTAGATTAGCCAGGTTCTTCCCTTTGCAGGAACAAGTTGGAAAAAGGGAATAATTGAGGAAAATTGAAAGAGAACAACCAGCATTGTGATGGTGAGTATTTTTGAATATTATGTAGATTAGCCAGGTTCTTCCCTCTGCAGGAACAAGCTGGAAAAAGGGAATAATTGAGGAAAATTAAAGGAGAACAACCAGCATTGTGATGGTGAGTATTTTTGAATATTATGTAGATTAGCCTGGTTCTTCCCTCTGCAGGAACAAGCTGGAAAAAGGGAATAATTGAGGAAAATTGAAAGAGAACAACCAGCATTGTGATGGTGAGTATCTTTTAATATTATATAGATTAGCCAGGTTCTTCCCTTTGCAGGAACAAGCTGGAAAAAGGGAATAATTGAGGAAAATTGAAAGAGAACAACCAGCATTGTGATGGTGAGTATTTTTTAATATTATATAGATTAGCCAGGTTCTTCCCTTTGCAGAAACAAGCTGGAAAAAGGGAATAATTGAGGAAAATTGAAAGAGAACAACCCGCATTGTGATGGTGAGTATTTTTTAATATTATATAGATTAGCCAGGTTCTTCCCTTTGCAGGAACAAGCTGGAAAAAGGGAATAATTGAGGAAAATTGAAAGAGAACAACCAGCATTGTGATGGTGAGTATTTTTGAATATTATGTAGATTAGCCAGGTTCTTCCCTTTGCAGGAACAAGTTGGAAAAAGGGAATAATTGAGGAAAATTGAAAGAGAACAACCAGCATTGTGATGGTGAGTATTTTTTAATATTATGTAGATTAGCCAGGTTCTTCCCTCTGCAGGAACAAGCTGGAAAAAGGGAATAATTGAGGAAAATTAAAGGAGAACAACCAGCATTGTGATGGTGAGTATTTTTGAATATTATGTAGATTAGCCAGGTTCTTCCCTCTGCAGGAACAAGCTGGAAAAAGGGAATAATTGAGGAAAATTGAAAGAGAACAACCAGCATTGTGATGGTGAGTATTTTTGAATATTATGTACATTAGCCAGGTTCTTCCCTCTGCAGGAACAAGCTGGAAAAAGGGAATAATTGAGGAAAATTGAAAGAGAACAACCAGCATTGTGATGGTGAGTATTTTTGAATATTATATAGATTAGCCAGGTTCTTCCCTTTGCAGGAACAAGCTGTAAAAAGGGAATAATTGAAGAAAATTGAAAGAGAACAAACAGGATTGTGATGGTGAGTATTTTTTAATATTATATAGATTAGTCAGGTTCTTCCCTTTGCAGGAACAAGCTGGAAAAAGGGAATAATTGAGGAAAATTGAAAGAGAACAACCAGCATTGTGATGGTGAGTATTTTTTAATATTATGTAGATTAGCCAGGTTCTTCCCTTTGCAGGAACAAGCTGGAAAAAGGGAATAATTGAGGAAAATTGAAAGAGAACAACCAGCATTGTGATGGTGAGTATTTTTGAATATTATATAGATTAGCCAGGTTCTTCCCTCTGCAGGAACAAGCTGTAAAAAGGGAATAATTGAAGAAAATTGAAAGAGAACAAACAGGATTGTGATGGTGAGTATTTTTTAATATTATATAGATTAGTCAGGTTCTTCCCTTTGCAGGAACAAGTTGGAAAAAGGGAATAATTGAGGAAAATTGAAAGAGAACAAACAGGATTGTGATGGTTAGTATTTTTTAATATTATATAGATTAGCCAGGTTCTTCCCTTTGCAGGAACAAGCTTGAAAAAGGGAATAATTGAGGAAAATTGAAAGAGAACAACCAGCATTGTGATGGTGAGTATTTTTTAATATTATATAGATTAGCCAGGTTCTTCCCTTTGCAGGAACAAGCTGGAAAAAGGGAATAATTGAGGAAAATTGAAAGAGAACAACCAGCATTGTGATGGTGAGTATTTTTTAATATTATGTTGATTAGCCAGGTTCTTCCCTTTGCAGGAACAAGCTGGAAAAAGGGAATAATTGAGGAAAATTGAAAGAGAACAACCAGCATTGTGATGGTGAGTATTTTTTAATATTATATAGATTAGCCAGGTTCTTCCCTTTGCAGGAACAAGTTGGAAAAAGGGAAGAATTGAGGAAAATTGAAAGAGAACAACCAGCATTGTGATGGTGAGTATTTTTGAATATTATATAGATTAGCCAGGTTCTTCCCTTTGCAGGAACAAGCTGGAAAAAGGGAATAATTGAGGAAAATTGAAAGAGAACAACCCGCATTGTGATGGTGAGTATTTTTTAATATTATATAGATTAGCCAGGTTCTTCCCTTTGCAGGAACAAGCTGGAAAAAGGGAATAATTGAGGAAAATTGAAAGAGAACAACCCGCATTGTGGTGGTGAGTATTTTTTAATATTATATAGATTAGTCAGGTTCTTCCCTTTGCAGGAACAAGCTGGAAAAAGGGAATAATTGAGGAAAATTGAAAGAGAACAACCAGCATTGTGATGGTGAGTATTTTTTAATATTATGTAGATTAGCCAGGTTCTTCCCTCTGCAGGAACAAGCTGGAAAAAGGGAATAATTGAGGAAAATTGAAAGAGAACAAACAGGATTGTGATGGTGAGTATTTTTTAATATTATATAGATTAGCCAGGTTCTTCCCTCTGCAGGAACAAGCTGGAAAAAGGGAATAATTGAGGAAAATTGAAGAAGGACAACCCGCATTGTGATGGTGAGTATTTTTGAATATTATATAGATTAGCCAGGTTCTTCCCTCTGCAGGAACAAGCTGTAAAAAGGGAATAATTGAAGAAAATTGAAAGAGAACAAACAGGATTGTGATGGTGAGTATTTTTTAATATTATATAGATTAGCCAGGTTCTTCCCTCTGCAGGAACAAGCTGGAAAAAGGGAATAATTGAGGAAAATTGAAAGAGAACAAACAGGATTGTGATGGTGAGTATTTTTTAATATTATATAGATTAGCCAGGTTCTTCCCTCTGCAGGAACAAGCTGGAAAAAGGGAATAATTGAGGAAAATTGAAAGAGAACAACCAGCATTGTGATGGTGAGTATTTTTGAATATTATATAGATTAGCCAGGTTCTTCCCTCTGCAGGAACAAGCTGTAAAAAGGGAATAATTGAGGAAAATTGAAAGAGAACAACCCGCATTGTGGTGGTGAGTATTTTTTAATATTATATAGATTAGCCAGGTTCTTCCCTTTGCAGGAACAAGTTGGAAAAAGGGAATAATTGAGGAAAATTGAAAGAGAACAACCCGCATTGTGGTGGTGAGTATTTTTTAATATTATATAGATTAGCCAGGTTCTTCCCTTTGCAGGAATAAGATGGAAAAAGGGAATAATTGAGGAAAATTGAAAGAGAACAACCAGCATTGTGATGGTGAGTATTTTTGAATATTATGTAGATTAGCCAGGTTCTTCCCTCTGCAGGAACAAGCTGGAAAAAGGGAATAATTGAGGAAAATTAAAGGAGAACAACCAGCATTGTGATGGTGAGTATTTTTGAATATTATGTAGATTAGCCTGGTTCTTCCCTCTGCAGGAACAAGCTGGAAAAAGGGAATAATTGAGGAAAATTGAAAGAGAACAACCAGCATTGTGATGGTGAGTATCTTTTAATATTATATAGATTAGCCAGGTTCTTCCCTTTGCAGGAACAAGCTGGAAAAAGGGAATAATTGAGGAAAATTGAAAGAGAACAACCAGCATTGTGATGGTGAGTATTTTTTAATATTATATAGATTAGCCAGGTTCTTCCCTTTGCAGAAACAAGCTGGAAAAAGGGAATAATTGAGGAAAATTGAAAGAGAACAACCCGCATTGTGATGGTGAGTATTTTTTAATATTATATAGATTAGCCAGGTTCTTCCCTTTGCAGGAACAAGCTGGAAAAAGGGAATAATTGAGGAAAATTGAAAGAGAACAACCAGCATTGTGATGGTGAGTATTTTTGAATATTATGTAGATTAGCCAGGTTCTTCCCTTTGCAGGAACAAGTTGGAAAAAGGGAATAATTGAGGAAAATTGAAAGAGAACAACCAGCATTGTGATGGTGAGTATTTTTTAATATTATGTAGATTAGCCAGGTTCTTCCCTCTGCAGGAACAAGCTGGAAAAAGGGAATAATTGAGGAAAATTAAAGGAGAACAACCAGCATTGTGATGGTGAGTATTTTTGAATATTATGTAGATTAGCCAGGTTCTTCCCTCTGCAGGAACAAGCTGGAAAAAGGGAATAATTGAGGAAAATTGAAAGAGAACAACCAGCATTGTGATGGTGAGTATTTTTGAATATTATGTACATTAGCCAGGTTCTTCCCTCTGCAGGAACAAGCTGGAAAAAGGGAATAATTGAGGAAAATTGAAAGAGAACAACCAGCATTGTGATGGTGAGTATTTTTGAATATTATATAGATTAGCCAGGTTCTTCCCTTTGCAGGAACAAGCTGGAAAAAGGGAATAATTGAAGAAAATTGAAAGAGAACAAACAGGATTGTGATGGTGAGTATTTTTTAATATTATATAGATTAGCCAGGTTCTTCCCTCTGCAGGAACAAGCTGTAAAAAGGGAATAATTGAAGAAAATTGAAAGAGAACAAACAGGATTGTGATGGTGAGTATTTTTTAATATTATATAGATTAGCCAGGTTCTTCCCTTAGCAGGAACAAGCTGTAAAAAGGGAATAATTGAGGAAAATTGAAAGAGAACAACCAGCATTGTGATGGTGAGTATTTTTGAATATTATGTAGATTAGCCAGGTTCTTCCCTTTGCAGGAACAAGTTGGAAAAAGGGAATAATTGAGGAAAATTGAAAGAGAACAACCCGCATTGTGATGGTGAGTATTTTTTAATATTATATAGATTAGCCAGGTTCTTCCCTTTGCAGGAACAAGCTGGAAAAAGGGAATAATTGAGGAAAATTGAAAGAGAACAACCAGCATTGTGATGGTGAGTATTTTTTAATATTATGTAGATTAGCCAGGTTCTTCCCTCTGCAGGAACAAGCTGGAAAAAGGGAATAATTGAGGAAAATTGAAAGAGAACAAACAGGATTGTGATGGTGAGTATTTTTTAATATTATATAGATTAGCCAGGTTCTTCCCTCTGCAGGAACAAGCTGGAAAAAGGGAATAATTGAGGAAAATTGAAGAAGGACAACCCGCATTGTGATGGTGAGTATTTTTGAATATTATATAGATTAGCCAGGTTCTTCCCTCTGCAGGAACAAGCTGTAAAAAGGGAATAATTGAAGAAAATTGAAAGAGAACAAACAGGATTGTGATGGTGAGTATTTTTTAATATTATATAGATTAGCCAGGTTCTTCCCTTTGCAGGAACAAGCTGGAAAAAGGGAATAATTGAGGAAAATTGAAAGAGAACAACCAGCATTGTGATGGTCAGTATTTTTTAATATTATGTAGATTAGCCAGGTTCTTCCCTTTGCAGGAACAAGCTGGAAAAAGGGAATAATTGAGGAAAATTGAAAGAGAACAACCAGCATTGTGATGGTGAGTATTTTTTAATATTATATAGATTAGTCAGGTTCTTCCCTTTGCAGGAACAAGTTGGAAAAAGGGAATAATTGAGGAAAATTGAAAGAGAACAAACAGGATTGTGATGGTTAGTATTTTTTAATATTATATAGATTAGCCAGGTTCTTCCCTTTGCAGGAACAAGCTTGAAAAAGGGAATAATTGAGGAAAATTGAAAGAGAACAACCAGCATTGTGATGGTGAGTATTTTTTAATATTATATAGATTAGCCAGGTTCTTCCCTTTGCAGGAACAAGCTGGAAAAAGGGAATAATTGAGGAAAATTGAAAGAGAACAACCAGCATTGTGATGGTGAGTATTTTTTAATATTATGTTGATTAGCCAGGTTCTTCCCTTTGCAGGAACAAGCTGGAAAAAGGGAATAATTGAGGAAAATTGAAAGAGAACAACCAGCATTGTGATGGTGAGTATTTTTTAATATTATATAGATTAGCCAGGTTCTTCCCTTTGCAGGAACAAGTTGGAAAAAGGGAAGAATTGAGGAAAATTGAAAGAGAACAACCAGCATTGTGATGGTGAGTATTTTTGAATATTATATAGATTAGCCAGGTTCTTCCCTTTGCAGGAACAAGCTGGAAAAAGGGAATAATTGAGGAAAATTGAAAGAGAACAACCCGCATTGTGATGGTGAGTATTTTTTAATATTATATAGATTAGCCAGGTTCTTCCCTTTGCAGGAACAAGCTGGAAAAAGGGAATAATTGAGGAAAATTGAAAGAGAACAACCCGCATTGTGGTGGTGAGTATTTTTTAATATTATATAGATTAGTCAGGTTCTTCCCTTTGCAGGAACAAGCTGGAAAAAGGGAATAATTGAGGAAAATTGAAAGAGAACAACCAGCATTGTGATGGTGAGTATTTTTTAATATTATGTAGATTAGCCAGGTTCTTCCCTCTGCAGGAACAAGCTGGAAAAAGGGAATAATTGAGGAAAATTGAAAGAGAACAAACAGGATTGTGATGGTGAGTATTTTTTAATATTATATAGATTAGCCAGGTTCTTCCCTCTGCAGGAACAAGCTGGAAAAAGGGAATAATTGAGGAAAATTGAAGAAGGACAACCCGCATTGTGATGGTGAGTATTTTTGAATATTATATAGATTAGCCAGGTTCTTCCCTCTGCAGGAACAAGCTGTAAAAAGGGAATAATTGAAGAAAATTGAAAGAGAACAAACAGGATTGTGATGGTGAGTATTTTTTAATATTATATAGATTAGTCAGGTTCTTCCCTTAGCAGGAACAAGCTGGAAAAAGGGAATAATTGAGGAAAATTGAAAGAGAACAAACAGGATTGTGATGGTGAGTATTTTTTAATATTATATAGATTAGTCAGGTTCTTCCCTTTGCAGGAACAAGCTGGAAAAAGGGAATAATTGAGGAAAATTGAAAGAGAACAACCAGCATTGTGATGGTGAGTATTTTTGAATATTATATAGATTAGCCAGGTTCTTCCCTCTGCAGGAACAAGCTGTAAAAAGGGAATAATTGAAGAAAATTGAAAGGGAACAAACAGGATTGTGATGGTGAGTATTTTTTAATATTATATAGATTAGTCAGGTTCTTCCCTTAGCAGGAACAAGCTGGAAAAAGGGAATAATTGAGGAAAATTGAAAGAGAACAACTAGCATTGTGATGGTGAGTATTTTTTAATATTATGTAGATTAGTCAGGTTCTTCCCTTTGCAGGAACAAGCTGTAAAAAGGGAATAATTGAGGAAAATTGAAAGAGAACAACTAGCATTGTGATGGTGAGTATTTTTTAATATTATGTAGATTAGCCAGGTTCTTCCCTTTGCAGGAACAAGCTGGAAAAAGGGAATAATTGAGGAAAATTGAAAGAGAACAACTAGCATTGTGATGGTGAGTATTTTTTAATATTATGTAGATTAGCCAGGTTCTTCCCTTTGCAGGAACAAGCTGGAAAAAGGGAATAATTGAGGAAAATTGAAAGAGAACAACCAGCATTGTGATGGTGAGTATTTTTTAATATTATGTAGATTAGCCAGGTTCTTCCCTCTGCAGGAACAAGCTGGAAAAAGGGAATAATTGAGGAAAATTGAAAGAGAACAAACAGGATTGTGATGGTTAGTATTTTTTAATATTATATAGATTAGCCAGGTTCTTCCCTTTGCAGGAACAAGCTTGAAAAAGGGAATAATTGAGGAAAATTGAAAGAGAACAACCAGCATTGTGATGGTGAGTATTTTTTAATATTATATAGATTAGCCAGGTTCTTCCCTTTGCAGGAACAAGCTGGAAAAAGGGAATAATTGAGGAAAATTGAAAGAGAACAACCAGCATTGTGATGGTGAGTATTTTTTAATATTATGTTGATTAGCCAGGTTCTTCCCTTTGCAGGAACAAGTTGGAAAAAGGGAAGAATTGAGGAAAATTGAAAGAGAACAACCAGCATTGTGATGGTGAGTATTTTTGAATATTATATAGATTAGCCAGGTTCTTCCCTTTGCAGGAACAAGCTGGAAAAAGGGAATAATTGAGGAAAATTGAAGGAGAACAACCAGCATTGTGATGGTGAGTATTTTTGAATATTATGTAGATTAGCCAGGTTCTTCCCTCTGCAGGAACAAGTTGGAAAAAGGGAATAATTGAGGAAAATTGAAGGAGAACAACCAACATTGTGATGGTGAGTATTTTTGAATATTATATAGATTAGCCAGGTTCTTCCCTTTGCAGGAACAAGCTGGAAAAAGGGAATAATTGAGGAAAATTGAAAGAGAACAACCCGCATTGTGGTGGTGAGTATTTTTTAATATTATATAGATTAGCCAGGTTCTTCCCTTTGCAGGAATAAGATGGAAAAAGGGAATAATTGAGGAAAATTGAAAGAGAACAACCAGCATTGTGATGGTGAGTATTTTTTAATATTATGTAGATTAGCCAGGTTCTTCCCTCTGCAGGAACAAGCTGGAAAAAGGGAATAATTGAGGAAAATTAAAGGAGAACAACCAGCATTGTGATGGTGAGTATTTTTGAATATTATGTAGATTAGCCAGGTTCTTCCCTCTGCAGGAACAAGCTGGAAAAAGGGAATAATTGAGGAAAATTAAAGGAGAACAACCAGCATTGTGATGGTGAGTATTTTTGAATATTATGTAGATTAGCCAGGTTCTTCCCTCTGCAGGAACAAGCTGGAAAAAGGGAATAATTGAGGAAAATTGAAAGAGAACAACCAGCATTGTGATGGTGAGTATTTTTGAATATTATGTAGATTAGCCAGGTTCTTCCCTTTGCAGGAACAAGCTGGAAAAAGGGAATAATTGAGGAAAATTGAAAGAGAACAACCAGCATTGTGATGGTGAGTATTTTTGAATATTATGTAGATTAGCCAGGTTCTTCCCTCTGCAGGAACAAGCTGGAAAAAGGGAATAATTGAGGAAAATTAAAGGAGAACAACCCGCATTGTGGTGGTGAGTATTTTTTAATATTATATAGATTAGCCAGGTTCTTCCCTTTGCAGGAACAAGCTGGAAAAAGGGAATAATTGAGGAAAATTGAAAGAGAACAACCAGCATTGTGATGGTGAGTATTTTTTAATATTATATAGATTAGCCAGGTTCTTCCCTTTGCAGGAATAACGAGGAAAAAGCGGATAATTGAGGAATATGACAGAGGAAAACCAGGTTTGTGGTGGTGAGTATTTTTTAATATTATATAGATTAGCCAGGTTCTTCCCTTTGCAGGAATAAGAAGGAAAAAGCGGATAATTGTGGAATATGACCCAGGACAGCCAGGTTTGTGATGGTGAGTATTTTTGAATATTATATAGATTAGCCAGGTTCTTCCCTTTGCAGGAACAAGCTGGAAAAAGGGAATAATTGAGGAAAATTGAAAGAGAACAACCAGCATTGTGATGGTGAGTATTTTTTAATATTATATAGATTAGCCAGGTTCTTCCCTTTGCAGGAACAAGCTGGAAAAAGGGAATAATTGAGGAAAATTGAAAGAGAACAACCAGCATTGTGGTGGTGAGTATTTTTTAATATTATATAGATTAGCCAGGTTCTTCCCTTTGCAGGAACAAGCTGGAAAAAGGGAATAATTGAGGAAAATTGAAAGAGAACAACCAGCATTGTGATGGTGAGTATTTTTGAATATTATATAGATTAGCCAGGTTCTTCCCTTTGCAGGAACAAGCTGGAAAAAGGGAATAATTGAGGAAAATTGAAGGAGAACAACCAGCATTGTGATGGTGAGTATTTTTGAATATTATATAGATTAGCCAGGTTCTTCCCTTTGCAGGAACAAGCTGTAAAAAGGGAATAATTGAGGAAAATTGAAGGAGAACAACCAGCATTGTGATGGTGAGTATTTTTGAATATTATATAGATTAGCCAGGTTCTTCCCTTTGCAGGAACAAGCTGTAAAAAGGGAATAATTGAGGAAAATTGAAGGAGAACAACCAGCATTGTGATGGTGAGTATTTTTGAATATTATATAGATTAGCCAGGTTCTTCCCTTTGCAGGAACAAGCTGGAAAAAGGGAATAATTGAGGAAAATTGAAAGAGAACAACCAGCATTGTGATGGTGAGTATTTTTGAATATTATATAGATTAGCCAGGTTCTTCCCTTTGCAGGAACAAGCTGGAAAAAGGGAATAATTGAGGAAAATTGAAGGAGAACAACCAGCATTGTGATGGTGAGTATTTTTGAATATTATATAGATTAGCCAGGTTCTTCCCTTTGCAGGAACAAGCTGGAAAAAGGGAATAATTGAGGAAAATTGAAAGAGAACAAACAGGATTGTGATGGTGAGTATTTTTTAATATTA
The DNA here is from genome assembly GCA_038048745.1 of Coluber constrictor foxii. Taxonomy (NCBI): domain Eukaryota; kingdom Metazoa; phylum Chordata; class Lepidosauria; order Squamata; family Colubridae; genus Coluber; species Coluber constrictor. The sequence continues at coordinate 3,518,943 of CM075975.1, forward strand.
TATAGATTAGCCAGGTTCTTCCCTTTGCAGGAACAAGCTGTAAAAAGGGAATAATTGAGGAAAATTGAAGGAGAACAACCAGCATTGTGATGGTGAGTATTTTTGAATATTATATAGATTAGCCAGGTTCTTCCCTTTGCAGGAACAAGTTGGAAAAAGGGAATAATTGAGGAAAATTGAAAGAGAACAACCAGCATTGTGATGGTGAGTATTTTTTAATATTATATAGATTAGCCAGGTTCTTCCCTTTGCAGGAACAAGCTGGAAAAAGGGAATAATTGAGGAAAATTGAAAGAGAACAACCAGCATTGTGATGGTGAGTATTTTTTAATATTATATAGATTAGCCAGGTTCTTCCCTTTGCAGGAACAAGCTGGAAAAAGGGAATAATTGAGGAAAATTGAAAGAGAACAACCCGCATTGCGATGGTGAGTATCTTTTAATATTATATAGATTAGCCAGGTTCTTCCCTTTGCAGGAACAAGCTGTAAAAAGGGAATAATTGAGGAAAATTGAAAGAGAACAACCAGCATTGTGATGGTGAGTATTTTTTAATATTATATAGATTAGCCAGGTTCTTCCCTTTGCAGGAACAAGCTGGAAAAAGGGAATAATTGAGGAAAATTGAAAGAGAACAACCCGCATTGTGATGGTGAGTATTTTTTAATATTATATAGATTAGCCAGGTTCTTCCCTTTGCAGGAACAAGCTGGAAAAAGGGAATAATTGAGGAAAATTGAAAGAGAACAACCCGCATTGTGATGGTGAGTATTTTTTAATATTATATAGATTAGCCAGGTTCTTCCCTTTGCAGGAATAACTAGGAAAAAGCGGATATTTGAGGAATATGACAGAGGAAAACCAGGTTTGTGGTGGTGAGTATTTTTTAATACTATATAGATTAGCCAGGTTCTTCCCTTTGCAGGAATAAGAAGGAAAAAGCGGATAATTGTGGAATATGATCCAGGACTGCCAGGTTTGTGATGGTGAGTATTTTTGAATATTATATAGATTAGCCAGGTTCTTCCCTTTGCAAGAATAAGAAGGAAAAAGCGGATAATTGTGGAATATGACCCAGGACAGCCAGGTTTGTGATGGTGAGTATTTTTGAATATTATATAGATTAGCCAGGTTCTTCCCTTTGCAGGAACAAGCTGGAAAAAGGGAATAATTGAGGAAAATTGAAAGAGAACAACCAGCATTGTGATGGTGAGTATTTTTTAATATTATATAGATTAGCCAGGTTCTTCCCTTTGTAGGAATAACGAGGAAAAATCGGATAATTGAGGAATATGACAGAGGAAAACCAGGTTTGTGATGGTGAGTATTTTTGAATATTATATAGATTAGCCAGGTTCTTCCCTTTGCAGGAATAAGAAGGAAAAAGCGGATAATTGTGGAATATGACCCAGGACAGCCAGGTTTGTGATGGTGAGTATTTTTTTATATTATATAGATTAGCCAGGTTCTTCCCTTTGCAGGAATAAGAAGGAAAAAGCGGATATTTGAGGAATATGACAGAGGACAGTCAGGTTTGTGATGGTGACTATTTTTTAATATTATATAGATTAGCCAGGTTCTTCCCTTTGCAGGAATAAGCAGGAAAAAGCGGATAATTGAGGAATATGACACAGGACAGTCAGGTTTGTGATGGTGAGTATTTTTTAATATTATATAGATTAGCCAGGTTCTTCCCTTTGCAGGAATAAGAAGGAAAAAGCGGATAATTGAGGAATATGACCCAGGACAGTCAGGTTTGTGATGGTGAGTATTTTTTAATATTATATAGATTAGCCAGGTTCTTCCCTTTGCAGGAATAAGAAGGAAAAAGCGGATAATTGAGGAATATGACACAGGACAGTCAGGTTTGTGATGGTGACTATTTTTTAATATTATATAGATTAGCCAGGTTCTTCCCTTTGCAGGAATAAGAAGGAAAAAGCGGATAATTGAGGAATATGACCCAGGACAGCCAGGTTTGTGATGGTGAGTATTTTCATTGTTTCCCTATGAACAGGAAAGATCAGCCATTTTCATGACTTCAGGCCTATAATCAGGAGGCAGCGATTTGTAGTCTTGCAAGACACATGACAGAGAATTGGATGACTTTGGGCCCACAACCAGCAGACGGTGAGTTCTAGTCCTGCGATACGAATGGCAGGCATCTGAATGACTTTTGACTAGGAATTGATGGTGAGTTCTAATCCTTCCATTTTCACAACTGCTGTCTTAGTATCCTTGGGCCAATAACCAAGAAACGGTGTCTTTTCTTCCTGCAATAGGCATGGTGAGTTCTGCTCCTGGAATACTCAAGAAAGGCGGCTACGTGACCTTGGGCCAATCCCCAGGAGATGGTGAGTTCTAGTCCTCCAATGGGTACCAAAGCCCGCCCTCCCTTTCTTCCTTCCTTCCTTCCTTCCCTCCCTCCCTCCCTCCTTCCCTCCTCCCTCCCTCCGTCCCTCCCTTCCCTTTCTTCTCCCTTCCTCCCTTCCTCCCTTCCTTCCTCCCTCCCTCCTTCCTCTCTCCCTCCCTCCCTTCTCTTCCCTTTCTCCTTCCTTCCCTTCCTCTCTCCCCCCTTCTTTCCTTTCTTTCCCTTTCTCCTTCCTTCCTTCCCTCCCTCTTTCTCCTTGCAGTTTTCCTTCTTTCCACTCAACTCCCCTCCCTCTGGTAGAAGGCCATCTCAGTGACCTTATGCCAATCATTCTTTCTCAACTGTAGGAAAGAAGCAATGGCAAATCACTTCTCCAAAACCTCTGCAAGAAAAGAGACTGGATTTGTTCAGACCGTCTCCGAGAATTGAACCCAAAGGAACAGAAGAGAAAGAGAACAATGGATGACAAAAACGGAAGGGATTCCCCCCCCCCCCCACTCAGTGCAATATGTCCTGGCTAAGACCACGATGAGGCTGGACAGAGGCCCTCTCGGACCCTCGCAGACCAAAGTCCTGTCAGATCCACCACCTTCGGCTTGGCACCTGGCTGGCACTCTGGCATCAGCCTGGGAAAGGGAAGGGGGAACAAATGGGCAATCAAGCTGTGTGTCTTTATGATGGGAAATTGGGAGGGGGGAATTGACAGCTGAGGAAGAACAGAGCGGGTTGGAATCCAGTCTATGCCGGCATCTTCAAGGCCGCTTATCCTGAGAGTGGAATTTCACCAGCTTGAACACTTCAGCGCTTCCCAAAACATCTCAGCGGTGCTGGATTGGCTGCCCTTGGACGGAGTATGGGGGGAGGACTGGGGCAACCAAGGAGTTAGTGCTGAATTGATGCGCTGGAACTTCAGATTCCACCTGACTGTCCTGCAATCAGCATCTGTTATTAAAAGTGCCTTTTCGCTTCAACCAAATGGAGTCGAGGGTTTTACTTCCCTGGGAGATCAGACCGGGACAGGTCTGACAGTCCCTCATTGTGTGATCTGAAGTCCACGACTGAAGAGGGACCTAACCCATTTCACCGGGCGATTGCTGAATGAGCCACAAGTCCTCTGCTGTGTCAACCAACAACCCATGAATCCAGACCGAACTAATCTGGGCATGCTGGCTGGGAATTCTGGGAGTTGAGGTCCCTACATCTCAAAGTCTCCAAGTTGGAGAACCATCAGTGTAGAGGCTCCTTGACTCCAGGTGGCTGCAGGCAGCTGATTTTCCCCAACAGACTCATCAAAATAAAATTAAAAAAACAAAATGGACCATAAGCATCTAGGAGACCCTCTGAACATACGGCAACCCAGGAGGGGATCTCTGTCACCTGCCTGGCACCTCACCAAGCTTCGCGATGACTTCACCGGCCCACAGAAGAAGTCTACCTGGACTGGTCTCAATTTGATTCATAATTTATTCTTAATAAATGTCTGAAGACAAATCATGATACTCAGTGACTCCTGAGCCCCCTTCATTCCGGCTGCCATCCGCCCATTGGGCACACCTCAAAGTTTCACGGTGCCCCCTTCTCTAGTCTAGTGTCTTCTGCCTCACGCCTGGTCCGGCTGCTCCCTGTCGGCAATTTCATAGACGGTGGGGCGCAGCTTGTCCGAGCTCCACTTCTTCAGATTGTATGTGATCTCATATAATCACAGAATTATAGAATCCTAGGGCTGGAAGGGACTTTGGAGGTCATCTAGTCTGACCCCCTGTCCAAGACAAATTGTGCATCAATCCATCCATCCATCCATCCATCCATCCATCCATCCATCCATCCATCCATCATCATCTATCTCTCCCTCCCTCTCTCTTCTATCTAATCCTTCTAATCTCTATCATCTTATTTACCTCATAGAATCACAAAATCATAGGGTTGGAAGAGACCTTGGAGGTCTTCTAGTCTGACCCCCACTCAGGCAGGAAACTTAGTTTATACCATTCCAGGCAAAGGCTGTCTAATCTCTTACAATGGCCCTAAGAAAATTGACTTATGACACTTTTTCACAGCTACGACCATTGTAGTATTGATACCATCAAATGATCAAAATCCAGATTTATGACGATTGCAATGTCCCGGGGGAGTGGACCTGGTGGAGGGAGACCGCACCAAAAGGCTGGTCCCATGCGGCCCTCTGCTAGGGCATGTGTTAGGATATGGTATGAGCCTAACAGGTTGTCCAGGCAATATATGAGTTCTGTGACTTTAACATGGATATGTATTATATGACCTTAAGTTTTACTGCTGTATCATTGTAATGCTGAGTCATGCTGTAATTAGATAATCACTAATTGTAAATGTATTTAAGAAGGGAACTAGGAACAAGAGCTTCAGGTAGCTCACAGGATAGATAGCCTGTTATTAACATTCAGCTGTCTGCAATTATTGCAAGTTCGAGGCTCAAGGTTGACTCAGCCTTCCATCCTTTCTAAGGTAGGTAAATTGAGGACCCAGTTTGTGGGGGCAATAAGCTGACTTTGTATAAATACACAAAAAGTATGAAGGCGGTTGCTTAATGCATTGTAAGCCACCCTGAGTCTCCGGAGAAGGGCGGCATATAAATCTAATTTAAAAAAACAAACAAACTAGAATGTAGTCAGTTGATGGTATGCTACCATTGTGTGAGGAGTTGCTACCATCGTGCTATCATCGTTGATGGATCTGCTACCATCGTGGTTTGTGAACCAGAGTGAACTTGCTATTCTAACCAACTACTGTTTGTATGGTAAGAAGACTTTTGTATCACTGGACTGATTTAATTGGCAAAGATTTGGATTGTTTGAAGACTAGGAGATCGATTTTTCACTATAAAGTAAACGTTTGATAAATCAGTTTGCACATCTCTTATGCATTGCTCTCAGCAACGTTTCTCTGTGTTCTACACTCTGCTGGTTGGTAACACAACAACAATATCCTTAACAGCATGTGTGAAATACGTAAAAATAAATGAATGTAAAACGGATTTATTGTGTTTTTTCTTCATCAAAAAGGGTGTTGCTGAGAGGGGCTGCACTGCCACCTACCGCCAGCAGAGGGCAGCAGGAGACCAGACATAAATATAAGTGAAATATTTTTTTTTTAGCAGAATATTGGTTTATATGTAATCCTCTACTTACAACCATTCGTTTAGTGACCTTTACAATGACACAGAAAACGGTGACATGACCGTTTTTCACACACACACACACTTCCAGTTCTACTTCTGATTCTGAAAATTCGGGTGCTTAGCAACCGGTTCGTATTTATGACGGTCGCAGTGTGCCTGGCTCTTGTGATCCACTTTTGCAACAAACCAAGTCAACGGGGAAGCCAGATTCGCTTAATGACCAGGTGACTAACTTAGCAACGGTGCCAAGAAAGGTCGTAAAATGGGGCAGAATTCACTGAGCAACTCTTGCTTAGGAAGAGAAATTGTGGACGCAATTGTGGTCGCAAATTGAGGATTTTCCATATTTAACTAACTGGACGCCTGTGCTTCCCTACAAAACTATGTGCTGGGGCTTGATAAATTGATGCTTGCAGCCTGAAACTTCATGTAGAATGTGTAACTCCGTAGCATCAGAGTGTGTTAATATTATGCAACTGGCAGTTGGAACAGAGGGGGAGGGGGGGTTGAATGTCCCGGCCTGCAGCATCCATCGCTATTCATCTGGCTAGCAGCCTATCAGTGTGTGAGAGAGTTGAGGGGTGTTTGGAAACTCAAACAGTATTTGCTCTGTGAGCAAGGAGATAGGAAGGAGGCTGGGCGTGGCTTAAGCTCATCTGTTCTGTAGTAAAGCTGCTTGCTGCTGTGAAAGTAAAACTGAAAGCGAAACTCCTCTCCTCTGCTTGTGTTTTGTATTTGGAACAGATTTCTTTTCAGGTGGGAAGAGGGAGTAGAACTCCTTAGCATCAGAGCGTGTTAATAATAATATAGGAAATACTAATGCTCTGATGGGTCATTTTGAAGAAATCCTTTCTTAGTGAGCACATAGAAGCCAAGAGGAACATACGTGGCAAATGTCAAGTTTGTAGGCTTTACGAGAGATCTGGCGATTTTGTGATTAATGCGTGAGTGGTTTTAAATTTTATATATATATAGATTAGCCTGCTTTGTCAATTCAGAAACCCTTCAAAACCTTATATTTTGTTTATCCCCCTTTAAATTTGAATTCTCTGTCTGCTCCGGTAGCCTCACGGCGGGAAGCAACTTTCCACAGAAGCCCCGTGCACGGAGGATGATCAAGACAGATAGTCCTCAACTTACGACCACGATTGAGGCCAACATTTCTATCCTTAAGTGAATTTTGACCGATTTTACGAGCTTTCTTGCCACCGTTGTTAAGTGAATCATTGCAACTGTTAAATTGGCAACCCGGTTGTTAAGTGAATCTGGCATCCCCCCTTGACTTGGCTTGTCAGAAGGTGGCCAAGTCATATGACCCCGGGACACTGCCACAGTCATAACTGCAAGTCAGTTGCCAAGCATGTGAATTTTGATTTCGTGACCATGGGGGAAATGCTGCAAGGGTCCTAAGTCACTTTTTTCAGTGCCGTCATAACTTCAAACGGTCACTAAATGAACTGTTGCAGGTCGAGGACCACCTGTAAAATCAGAAGAATTGGGGTTTGCAGAAAACCCTCAGCAGGCCCGTTTGCATGAAAGAATCAATCAGAACAGAGCTGGAAGGGACCTTGGAGGTCTTCTAGTCCAGCCTCCTGCTCAAGCTGGAGATCCTCTGTCTGTCTGTCTGTCTATCATCTATCCATCCATCCATCTCTATATCTACATCTAATCTGTATCTATCTATCTATCTCTCTATCTAATCTACATCTAATTTGTCTATCTATCTATCCATCCATCCATCTCTATATCTACATCTAATCTGTATCTATCTATCTCTCTATCTAATCTACATCTAATTTGTCTATCTATCTATCCATCCATCCATCTCTATATCTACATCTAATCTGTATCTATCTATCTATCTCTCTATCTAATCTACATCTAATTTGTCTATCTATCTATCCATCCATCCATCTCTATATCTACATCTAATCTGTATCTATCTATCTCTCTATCTAATCTACATCTAATTTGTCTATCTATCTATCCATCCATCTCTATATCAACATCTAATCTCTCTCTCTCTCTCTCTCTCTCTCTCTCTCTCTATATATATATATATATATGTGTGTGTGTGTGTGTATGTGTTTGTGTGTGTTATATGGTACGATATATATAATAAATATAAATAAATATATATATTTATTATATATATATATATATATACATATACACATATATATGTGTATGTTTTCTGAGGTTTTCACGGTTTTTGTATGTAGGTCTTTGGTTATTTGGGTCTTCTCCCGCGTAAAATTGGAAGTGTCTTGGCGACGTTTCGACGAAGTCTCATTCGTCATCTTCAGGCTGGTGTTCTCGGCTTCGTGCTTCCAGGAGCAATGTGAGATCGCAGCTGTCTCTTCCTTTTAACTGCTAGTGGGGGTGTTTGATAAACCAGTTTGCACATCTTTTATGCATTGCTCTCAGCAACACCTATTATATATATATAATTCGAGAAAACCCGAATAACCCAAGACCTACATACAAACACCCACAAAAACCTCAGAAAACATGCAGAGGGTTTGCTGGCTGTCAGAAAAGAAAAAAGCCTAGAAAGTAGTGGATTGTGATTTCACTGAACTAGGGCTGCAGAAAAATCTTGGTTTACGTAGGAAGAATCTGGCTAAAGATTATATATATATATATATGTGTGTGTGTGTGTGTGTGTGTGTGTGTGTGTGTGTGTGTGTACAGGTGATATCTCGGGTTTCTTCCTGTGTAATTGCAAACATATCTTTGGAAGTATTGCAAATGAATATATATTATAATATATTATAATATATATATATAATATATATATATATATAATATATATATATAATATACATATATATAATAATATTATAATATATAATATATATAATGAATATATATATATATATATAATATATAATGAATATATATATTCATTCTTACTTTTCGTAGGTTTTATGTGTGTTTCTCTTTAAGCCACATTCACTACTTTCTGGGTTTTTTTTTCTTCTTTTCATTTTGGCAGCCAGCAGATTTTGTGCTGCCCATTGGGAAACTTAGATATATATATTGTGATTTCACTGAACTAGGGCTGCATAAGAATCTTGGTTTACGTAGGAAGAACCTGGCTAAAGAGAAATAATACGATCATTCATATATGTTCTTTCCTTTTCGTGGGCTTTATGTGTATTTCTCTTTAGCCAGGTTCTTCCTACGTAAACCAAGATTTTTCTGCAGCCCTAGTTCAGTGAAATCACAATCCACTAGTTTCTAGGCTTTTTTTTTCTGGCAGCCAGCAAACCCTCTGCTGCTGCCCATTGGGAGACTAAGGATTATCTAAAGATATGTATATACCGTGTTTCTCCGAAAAGAAGACCCCTTTAGTACCATATAACAAATGTAAGAAAAGTTTTGACTCCACTTCTTTTAGCGCCAGTTTGCTGTTTTTCCGCACTTCCAGAAAGGAAAAAAAGAAGAAGAAGAAAAAGAGGCCACGAAAACGACAAGAAGGTCGAAACCCTCCAGAATGAATGAATGAATGAATGACTTGGAAACCCTGAACGCGACCCGCCATCGCCGCTTCCCGAGGTGCCCCCTCTTGCATTCCGAATAAGTCTACCGGCAGAGACTCAGACCTCGCGAGAGCTGAAGAAGTGGGCGGGGAGGGAAGGGGTGCTTACTCGCGCGGGGCAGAGTTTTTTTTCCCCCTCCCCCTCCCCAGCACTAGGCGGTTGCGGAGCTCTCGCGAGATTTGACCGCCGAGCGCTCGCGAGACCCGAGGGCGGCGGTCTCGCGAGACTTGGCTGAGGGGAAAGCGGCGGCAGCGGCGGCGGCGGGCAGCCGGAGCGCGATGGCGGCCGAGCGGGGTCGCTGGCGGCTGCAGAACCCGGAGGCTCCAGGGCTACGGCGGAGGCGGCGACAGCACCAACAGCAGCAGAAGAAGCGGTCCAAGGCCGGGCTGAGGCGGCGGCCGAGAGGGGCGGGCCGGGCTTGGCGGGGCGGCAGGGGCTGCTGAGGGGCCTCAAGGCCTGCCGGGCGCCATGAGCCAAGGCAGCGGAAGCGGCGGCGGCGGCGGCGAGCCGGAGGCTAAAGCTCTCCACACCAAGAGGCTCTACCGGTGAGCGAGCGGCCCCATCGTCCACGGCCGGCCCTGAGGGACTCCAGGTCCCATCGTTCCCCGCACGCCCCCAAAGGAAGCCGGGCTCGCGCGCGCGCGTGTTTGTGTGTTTGGAGGGGGGGGGTGAAATAAACTCCTCATCGCCCCCTTGCAGACCGTGAAGGGACTCCAAGTCCCATCATCCCCCGCAGGCCGTGGGGCACGTGGGCCCCTCCCAGACAACAGAGAGAGAGGGGGGAGGATGGGGGGATGGGGTGGCTCCTCTTAACGGTGTTAAATTGTTATTCCCCAGTGGAGGTCCTCGATTTACAACGGCGGTCCGCTTAGTGACAATGGGGCGGTGGGGAGGGGGGGAAAAGAGACTTAGGGCCCTTTCCTCCCCCCCACACACATTTTTTAAACGGCCGTTGAGGCCTGTGTCGCTTCCCCCACCCCCAACCGGGATCACGTGATCCAATTAGGGATCCTCGTACTTACGACGGTTGCAGAGTCCCGGGTGGGGGGTGGGGTATCAGGTAAAAAAATCGCCTTTTGAGCCCTTGGAGAAGTCAGCCAGACTCACTTAACGACCGTACTCCTCCTAACTTCAGAATTGCGACGGTGGCCGGCGAGGATCTAAAATGGGGCAAAACTCCTTTAGCGACCTCAATTTGGGGGTTGGTTTTGGTCGTTTTTAAGTCGAGGACTTCCCATGGCCCTAGCGGCTAGCCTTTGGGTGTTACAGCTCCTGCTGCCTCCACCTGCTTCGAAATGTTGAGGGCTGCAGGGACTGTCCTTCCGTCCACCCATTTGAAACCCCCTCCCCGTTGCTCCCCACCCCCTACGCCCTACATCAGCAACTAATTTTTGTCCTTTTTGTCACAGCCTTTGTGAAGGGGGAGAAAGGGGAAACGGACAGTCTTAGGAGGGGGGGGGGGTCCTGGGTGCTCTCTGAGCTTGGCTGTTTCTTTGTAAGCGTTTCATTATCCAGCTAGGGAACATCATCAGTGCTAGAAGGGAGAGGTATCTGCAGAAGGGAGGAGGAGGAGAAGGAAGGGAGGGAGGGAGGGAGGGAGGGAGGGAGGAAAGAAAGGAGAGAGGGTGGGAGGAAGGAAAGAAAGAAGGAAGGAAGGAAGGAAGGAGAGAGAAGGGGGTCCTGGGTGTTCTCTGAACTTGGCTGTTTCTTTGTAAGCGTTTCATTATCCAGCTAAGTAACATCATCAGTGCTAGAAGGGAGAGGTGTTTGCAGAAGGGAGAAGGAGGAGGAGAAGGAAGGAAGGAAGGAAGGAAGGAAGGGAAGGGAAGGGGGTCCTGGGATGCTCTCTGAGCTTGTTTGTTTCCTTGTAAACGTTTCACGACCCAGCTAGGGAACATCATCAGTGCTAGAAGGGAAGTGGGATTGTGGAGAGAAGGAGAAGGGGACCTGGGTGTTCTCTGAGCTTGGTTGTTTTCTTACAGATGTTTCATTACCCAAACTAGAGAACATCATCAGTGCACTGATGTCATGACTCAGTTGGGTAATAAGACGTCTGCAAGGAAAGAACCAAGCTCAGAGAGCACCAAGGACCCCACAGTCTTCCTCCTCCTTCTCCCCCCACCCACACTCCACACTCTTCTAGCACTGATGATGTTCCCTAATTGGATAATGAAAGGTCTGCAATGAAACAGCCAAGCTCAGAAGGTACCTAGGATTCTCCTCCTCCATCACCTCTTCCTCCTCCTTTCTACAGCACCCCCTTCCTTGTAGCACTGATGGTATTACTCAGCTGGGTCATGAAACGTCTGCAAGAAAACCCCTCATTTCAACCCTGAGTTACAAATATTCTCCTTTTACAGCCTTAGGATTCATCTTGACCTACGTGTCCCATTTTATGCTTCCGTTTGACTTTCCCCTTTTGGACGCATCAGAGTTTGCACTCTTATTCATAGACAGGGATGGCAGTTGTTGCCTGACACTTTTAGAGGCCCTCTGGATTGGGGGAGTCTGGAGGGCATGTTATGCTGTGTTCGGGGGTGGGGGGTGGCAGCCAACCCACAGGCCAGTAATCCACCTTTAGGACTACTCCATGATTTGCTGGCTGCTACAGCCAGCAAGAGCTCAGTGGCAGCTGAGCATCTCTCCTTCTCTCCAATTCTGTGGGGATTCCCTCACACACTCTTGATAAGGGGTAGTTCCCAAGGACTTTACACCGTTCCTTCAACTTCTTCAAGTTATTTCCTGTTCTTCTGTGCCCTCCAATAGCATTCGCAGTTTGGGTTGCACTCTTATTTTCCAGAGGTCTTAAAAGCTAGAAGTATCTCCCCCCCACCATTCCTCCCCCCCCTCCCGAAAAAACAACAACACGCCATGCCATGAATGTCAAGTCAAGGTTTTGACACTTGCTTTGTAAGGATGACTTTGCAAAGGTTGCTTTTGATGCCGGTGTTTGAACGTACCGTGTGGCACAGCCTGGGTGGCTTGATCATCTTGTCACTTTCCCCTGGTTTTGGAATGCTTGGATTGTGGCCATAGAGCTTGGCAGCTGGTGGCACTGTGAGGTCTTTTAATAGACCATGGCACATGGCTTGCTGTCTGCAAAGAAGCAAATCCAGCAAGTCTCTTCGCATCCCAGAGAAGAGCTTAGTACAATTCAGCAATGTTCCTTCTTTGGGAAGACAAAGAGTTTAGATTGTGGCCTCCAAACGTGTTTTTCCAAAAGGCAACTGGACTGCCTTAAAAAAGGGAAAAAAGAAACTTCTTCAGTACTGGTTGCCTTTCAGTCAGAACTGAAAAAGCTTCTTGGTTGAGAAGTGAAACGTTTTCAAGGGGGGAAAAAACCCCCAAAAAAGCATCTTTGGGACAACCACGATCTGGAAGATTGAAAATCTCCATAGTCAGATTGGATTGCGGCCTTTTTCTTGTCAGTTGAAGCCATTGCGGGATGAGAAGGCTAATTTTACAGCCCTCCAGCTATGCATTCCAGAAAGGTGGCTGTATTAGAGTCTGACGGTAAAACCCACAACTGCACACTAAACCATAAATTATGGTACACAAATTGCTATGAGTCAGTTCATTGTAACATGCTAAGCAATAGATTGCCAAAGCGTATTTTATTTTATTTGTATTTCATACTTCTTATCTGCCCATCTTCCTCAATGAGAGTGTCAGATCTGCCCCAGTCAGGATGCTTAGGAAAGAAAAACCCTCGACTCCATTTGGGTGAAGTGATAGGTTCTTTTACTAAAAGTTGCTGTTTGCAGTAAAATCAGGCTAGAACCAAGATTCTCCCCTCCCCCACCAAAGTTTACAATTTTTCCCCTCAACACTCCCCCCCCATGACCAGTTTGTCTTCAGCCAATGGAGAGCCACATAGTTGTTTTGAGAATCACTTGAGATGTTTGGTGCAATCCAAATTCCACTCTCAGAGAGTGTGGCCTTGAAAACTGGCACAATCTGGTTTTATGCCTCCCTTGTCTTCGTCAAACTGTCATCCCCCTTCCCTATTTCACATCCCCATACACGTTTGTCTCCCTGCCCCCTAGCTTTTGATGGCAGAATGTCAGCAAGGCACCAAGCGGAAGATGGCAGAACTGACAGGTTCTGGGCGGTACAGAGGGGTTCCTGGTGGTATATTATAACTTCATGTTATGTCTGGGTCCAATTGAAGAATTTCTGAGCAGCAGCTTCTTCCTAACCTTGCATGCCTCATGTGCTTTTCGTAGAGCTGTGGTTGAAGCAGTGCATCGATTGGATCTCATTCTTGGAAACAAGGCAGCTTATCAAGAAGTATTTAAGCCGGAGAACATCAGCCTGAGAAACAAGTAAGAAAATTGGGCCTTTCTTTATTCCATGTTCTGCATTTCAATCAGATGTATGGTCTTGAAAGGACAGGATGTAGCAGTCTTACTTGAATGGAACAAGTCTGGGTGGAGTATTGCTGGGAAAAATTTAGTTCCATGGAAATACAGAATATCATAAAAACATTGTATTCCTACATGGCAAAACTAGCTTGCCATTCATTCATTCATTCATTCATAGCAGAGTGTTCAGTCGGGGGGCTCATATTCCCAAAATTCAGCCTCAAAGTAATTCCATTGCACAGAATATTGTTTGGAAGCAGCTTCATAGATAAGCAGACTAGTAATCTCGGGTCGAGGTGCTGCTAGGCAAATTGAGTGGCCTTGATGGGTGGGGAAGATATCTGCTGACTTTTTAACAGAATGCAGTTCTTAGTCTTCAAAATTTGCATCTGTACTGCAGATCCATGGTGGTGCAGTGGTTAGAAGGCAGCATTGCAGGCTAATTCTGCCAGCTGCCAGCAGTTCAATCCTGACTGGCTCAAGGTTGACTCAGCCTTCCGTCCTTCCAAAGTCGGTTAAATGACGATCCCGATTGTTGGGGGCAAGAGGCTGACTCTGTAAAATGCTTAGAGGGGGCTGTAAAAGCACTGTGAAGCAGTATGTAAGTCTAAATGCCATTTCTATTTTATTCTTAATTCTTCTATTCTATTGCCATACTGGCACAGTGGTTAGAATATGGTATTGCAGGCTAACCCTGCCAACTGCCATCAGTTTGATCCTAATTGGCTCAAGGTTGACTCAGCCTTCCATCCCTCCTTGGTTGGCTCCAGATGGTTGGGGCCAATATGCTGCCTCTATAAACCACTTAGAGAGGGATATATACATATGAATGATTAGGACTTTTTAAAAAAAGTGATTTTGGGACAAATTGTGAGCAGCGTCTCTCTCTTCGCTCTTCCTTCCTGCCCCAGGCTCCGCGAACTCTGTGTAAAGCTGATGTTCCTACACCCTGTGGACTATGGGAGGAAAGCAGAGGAACTGCTGTGGCGGAAAGTGTACTACGAAGTCATTCAGCTGATCAAAACAAATAAAAAGGTAGGCGATCCATTTTGATAAGGTTTGCGTTAACGACACACTTCGCCTGTGACCAAAGCAGTACGTCATCTCCGGCTGTCAGCCTTAGTGGTTTATTGTGCCCAGTAGTGGTTGTCACAGTGTTTGCATGGCTGTTTCTTTGAATACCATTTGTTTGGGTTAGAGCAGAGTGAGTCCCCAACTTTTCCGGCTTTGCAGACCGGGGGGAGGGGAGGGGGGAGGTTAGTGGCTGGTTAGTGTTGCACAGCTTTATTTGCGCGAGCAGCGAGCATGCAAATGGAGCACGTGTGCACTCACGCGAGCAGGGTATTGTGACCTACACTCCCTTAATCATTACAGGACACATTACAGGAAACAAAACTACTTTATTATAACAGCTGAGAATTACTTCATTCCCAGCTAAATCCAAATTAATTCCAAAAAAAAAGTCCTTCAGAAAAAGTCCTTTGGGCTTGTCACAAACCTTTATCTTCTTTGGCACCCTGCCAAAGGCCTTTCTTGGCAAAGCCCCACGAAGTTCAGAAACAAGAGACGCCGACTGGAAACAGATTTAGCAATGTTGCTTTCCTACAAAGAGCCCAAGAGCCTTTGCTGCTCTTTTAAGCCTTAAGGGAGGGGCCAATCATCTCCTGGCCTTACTCCTGAGTCGTCCTTTTTGCTTCAGCTGCTCTTGCCTTCTGGCAGCTCTGCGCATGCGTGCACTAGGAACAGGCTCCTCCTGTTCCTCTGCCTCTCTGCTGTCTGACTCTGGAGGCTCCGGAGTCCATGCATCATTCCCAGATGGCCCTGGCCCCATCTCTGCCTCCGACGCAGAGCCCTTGTCTGGGCCTTCCCCAAACTCCAGGACTGGCCATCCTGGAGTTTGGGGAAGGTCCTCCCCAGCCTCTTCACTGTCCGACTCCGCTGCTGATGGACCACAACACAAGTGCACGGACACATACTTCTCCACCGTTTCCGTGGCCCGGTTGCTGTTCTAACCCAGCCTTCACAAGCAATGATAATCTGTTTACTCACAAGGAAAACAACCCCCTTTTTGTAACAGAGCAGGAACAGTCTTTTATTCACGTGGACAAACAACAAGTCAAATGTAATCAGTCCCCGACAAACCTGGTTCTGGCCAAGAAATCCGAATTGCTTGCTGTATATTAGAAACGAACAGTTGTCTGTGACAATGGACCACTCTCAAACCCCTCCTATTTATTTCCCAGCCAGGGAGGGGCTGGCTAGCATCTACATCTGCCTTTCCCTGAGAGCCGGCTTATTGTTTTCCTCTGCTCTCCTATCCTTTTCTCTCTACGCCTACACCCACGTGGGATGGGCCCCATCTGTTCCTCCCCCTCACTCAGCTCAGGCCCCGAAGACAGCTGCCTCTCCACCTGGGTGAGGACAGAAGGCCCTGGCTCTACCTTTCTCTCTCTGCTGCTGTTTCCTTATCAGAGGCGCCCAGGCCCTCCCTCCACCTCCTCCTCCTCGTCTGACTCTGCAGCTAGCTCTGTTGGCAGCCAACGAGCCACAAAGGCCCACTCGTGGGCCGTGGCCCAGACTTTGGGGACTCCTGGTTTAAAAGAATTTCAAAAACCTGAACCACCTCCTCCTAACCTTGCCTTCTATCTTGGAGGCACTATTGGTTCTTTTATTTTGGTGTGAATCTTATTTGGATGACAACCCAAGGATAAAACAATAAATAAAAATACCAGAGAAAGGGGAGAAATGTTTCTGGGAGGATAACACTACTACACTTCGCTCAATCTGGGACTTTGAAGCAGAAGAGAGAGTTGCAGGATTACTGCCTGGCTAGGTGTTTGGGGTTGTGTGTGTGTGTGTGTGGTCTCTTTCAATTAAGAGATTGTGGAATCAGTAATTAATAATCGATCTAACAAAGTGGGGAAGGCATGGATAGACGCAGGGGGCCTGTAAGCTTTCCAGAATGAGAGAAAATGGTTGAACATTGTACTGAAGCATATTTGTTTGAACTAAGCAACAGAACTTGGATCCCAAAATACACGGGGTCCTCGGGTTACGGCTACAATTGAGCCCAAAATTCCTGTTGTTAAGCATGACACTTTGCGTTTGCCCCATCTTACCACCTTCATTGCCACAGTTTTCAAGTGAATCCCTGCAAATTGTTAAGTAAGACGGTTGCTAAATGAATCTGGTTTCCCCTGTTGACTTTGCTGGTCCGAAGGTCGCAAAAGGGGATCCCGTGACCCAGGGACACTGCAAACGGTCATAAATATGAGCCAGTTGCCCCGTGTCTGAATTTTGATCACATGGAGCCCCCCGGGGAATGCTAAAATGGTGGTTAAGTATTGAAAAACGGCTATAAGTCACTGTTTCAATCCTGATGTAACGTCGAATGGTCACTAAATGAACTGTTGTAAGTCGAGGACCGCCGGTAGTTGTGTCTCCCAGCAGCTGGATTTCAGCTCTGTCCCTGCCTTGAATATAGTCAGGGATAAAATGGGCATTGGAGCCTTCCGAAGGAAAACAAGCATGAAATGGGCAGGAGTGGAATTGTTGATGCTGAATTCATCTGTGGCTTGACCTTTTTTTTGGAAAATAATTACAAGTAGCCGTTCACTTAAAAATAGTTCATTTAGTGACTATTCACAGTTACGACCTTTGCAGCATCCCCATGGTCATGTGATCAAAAGCCAGACGCTTGGCCACGGGCTGGTATTTATGACCGTTGCAGAATGCAGAATAACAAGAGTTGGGAGGGACCGTGTAGGTCATCTAGTCCAGCCCCACTCACCCACCCACCCCTGCCCTCTCTGTGGGCACGTGCGCCACCGTCAGCTGTTCTCCTGGTTTCCTTTTTTTTTTGAAAAGTTTTTCAGTTTTATTTCTTACACACATAATATAAAATGTACATTTTCTGGTACATAATTAATCATACATATACATGTTTTCCTTAAAGAGAGCATTAAAATAAGGCATTTTAATTACATTCGGAGTTGCTCTTCTACCCTTTCTTCCCTCATTTCACAACAAACCTCCTCCTCCTTCTCATTCCTTCCTTCCTTCCTTCCTTCCTTCCTTCCTTCCTTCCTTCCTTCCTTCCTTCCTTTCATTGGTTCAGTTGATATGCCGACCTTCTCCGGAGACTCAGGGCGGCTTACAATGCGTTAAGCAATAGCCTTCATACTTTTGTATATACCTGCTTAGTAGGGCTTTCGGGCCCCCCCAAGCAGTGTTCTTTTTTATACAAAGTCAGCTTATTGCCCCCACAATCCGGGTCCTCATTTTACCCACCTCGGAAGGATGGAAGGCTGAGTCAACCTTGAGCCTGGTGAGATTTGAACTTGCAGTAATTGCTGGCAGCTGGTGCTACTTAACAGCACTTTAATCTGCTGCGCCACCAAGGCTCCTTTCTCTCCCTTCCTTACCTCCTCTCCTCTCCTCTCCTTTCTCCTTCCTCCTCTCCTACCTCGTCCTACTTCCCCTTCCTTTCCCCCACTCCTCTCTTCTTTTCCCTCTTCTCTCCTACTCCTGTCCCCTACCCTTTCTTCCCCTCCTTTTCTCTTCTGGTTTCCGATGCGCGCAGGCCAGCTGGACTTCCCAGCGGGGCACCGGAAAACAGCCCTAAAATCAGCCCGTTTTTGGAAACGTTTTTGGAAACAATTTTGGCCCAAAAACGGCCCGAAAAACAGCCAGAAAAGGCCAGAAAACAGGCATGTGTGCGCCAGCCAGCTGGTGCATATCACACGCGTTCCTGTTTGGGCACTCGGGGCCATCATTGCCCTCCACCATTTCCGACAGATGGCAGTCCAGTCTCTTCGTGAAAGCAAAGTCAATGGGGAAGCCAGGTTCCCTTAACAACCGGGTTACTAGCTGATCAGCTGCAGTGATTCACTTAACGGAGTGTGGCAAGAAAGGTCGTAAAATGGGGGAAACTCGGTTAACAAAGCGTCTCGCTTCACAACAGAGATTTCGGGCTCCCTTGTGGTCGTAAGCCGAGGACCAGCGGTAACGAGAGGAGCTGGAGACCGACCCTAACTTGCTCTCTTTGTTTCCCCAATCCGCAGCACATTCATAGCCGGAGCACCCTGGAGTGCGCTTACCGGACTCACCTGATTGCGGGCATCGGGTTTTACCAGCACCTGCTTCTCTACATCCAGTCTCACTATCAGCTGGAGTTGCAGTGCTGCATTGACTGGACCCACGTCACGGACCCCCTGATCGGTCAGTGCTTCTCGAGATTCGGTCCTGCTTGAGCCACCTGGCCTATTCGTGCTTTTGCCGGCTTGGAAGGGACCTGGGCGGTCCTTTAGTCGCGTCCAATCCCCTGCTCAAGGATTCCTCCAGCGTTTCAGGCAAAGAAGTTGTCCAGTCTCTCTCTTTTTTTTTAAAAGCCTCCAGTGATGGGGCGGCCACAACTTCTGATTAATGGTTCTCACTGTCAGGACATTTCTCTTCTTGATTGGTTCCCACCCGTTTCTTCAAAGACAGAAGGAACCTGGAACTAAGGGGAAACTTCCTAACAGTGAGGACCATTAACCAGGGGAACAGCTTGCCACCAGAAGTTGTGGGGGCTCCATCACTGGTGGTTTTCAAGAAGAGACTGGACGGTCACTTGTCTGAGATTGTAGGTTCTCCTGCTTGAGCAGAGGGCTGGACTAGAAAACCTCCAAGGTTCCTTCCAGCTTTCCTTTCCTCTTTCCTCTTTCCTTTTCTCCCTTCCTTCTTTCCTCCTTTCCTTCGTTCCAACCAACCTATCTCTCCTCCTTCCTTCCCCTCCCTCTTTTCCCTTCTTCTTCCCTCCCTCCCCTCTTTCCTTTTTCCTTTCCTTCTTTCCTTTTACCCTCCCTGTCTCTTTTCTTCTTTCCCTTCCCTTCCCTCTCTTCCTCTTTCCTTCCTTTCCTTCTTTCCTCCCTTTCTTTTTTCCTTCTCTTCCCTTCCCTCTCTTTCTCTTTGCTTCCTTTCCTTCTTTCCTCCCTTTCTCTTTTCTTCTTTCCCTTCCCTCTCTTTCCTTTTCCTTCTTTCCTCCTTTTCTCTTTTCTCCCTTCCCTTCCCTTCCCTCTCTTTCTCTTTCCTTCCTTTCCTTCTTTCCTCCCTTTCTTCCTTTCTTTTCCTTTTCTTTTTCCTTTCCTTCCCTTCCCATCCCTTCCCTTCTCTTTTCCTGCCTTCTGGTCCTTTGGAGAATAGGTTGACCCTCATCTCTCTAGCAGCCCCTTAGATATTGGAACATTGCTATCATGTCGTCCTGTCTCCCCCCTCCCCCCTTGAGGTCTACGGTTGGTGCTGCGGGCGGGGAAAGGGGCAGGGGGCTCAGGAGTTTGCAGGGATGTGGCTGCCTTGGGAGGGTGGTGGTGGGGTAAGGGTCCTGTTTGTGCGTGTGGGGGGGGCTTTTTTTCAGCGGAGGGCATATATTTAGTCCCACCCCAAAAATAAAGCTTGGCCTTATTTTCAGGACATGTCTTATTTTTGGGGAAACACGGTAGCACTGTGAAAGGAGTATTTATGTTATTTGTCTTTCACTTGGGTTTTTATGGCAGATGAATCGCCAGGATGGTCACACTGTGTTCGATGTTGGGTGGTTTAGAGGTGGGGAATTTGTGGTGGGTAGGTGGGGGGTGTTTGGGGATTGTTATGCGTGTTGGGCCTGGTCTTTGGGTGTTAAGTGAATTTCGTTGTGTGGGTATACTGTGTACAATGACAATAAAGTTACGGTGATATATGTAAATAATAAAAAATAAAATTAAAAAAAAAATTCAGAGGCTTGGCAACTGACTTGTATTTATGACAGTGGCAGCATCCCAGAGTCACGCATTCCCCTTTTGCAACCTTCTGACAAGCAGAGCCAGATTCACTTAACCGTGGGACTAATTTAACAACTGCGGCGGTTCACTTAAGAGCTCTGGCAAGAAAGGTCATGAAATTAATTAAGCTCACTTAGCAAACCAAAATTTTGGGCTCAGTTGTGGTCATAAATCGAGGACTACCTTTACAGTATTGCAGATACTTTTTCTTTTATTCCCTCGAGTAAAAGAAATCCTTTTAGAACGGAACGGAATGGAACAGAACAGAATTCTTTATTGGCCAAGTGTGATTGGACACACAAGGAATTTGTCTTGGTGCATGTGGTTTTAAAACATTTTGCAGCATATTGGAAGCTCTTGAACAGTGACTAGGCTGCCGTACTGAGCCCCATTGGAATATTACTTCCAGTTCTAGTTGCCACGATACCAAAAAAAAAAAAAGATGCTGAAATCCTGGAACGAATGCAGAAAAGAGCAACACAGATGGTAAAAGGTCTGGAGGATAAATCGTACGATGAACATTTGAGGGAACTAGGTATCGCTCACTTATCGAAGAGAAGAAGTCGGGGTGACACGATAGCAGTCTTCCAGTACAGTGCCACAGGTAGTTAGTTAGCTTTATTGATTAGCCTATAGGCCAGTGATGGCTAACCTTTTTGCCGTCGCGTGCCAAAAACGGGGGGAGCGCAGGGGGGGGTCGTACGTCCACATGCCCACACCCATAATTCAATGTGCCACACCGCTTTTGGCAAGGTGGGCCCAGTAGGCCCATTTTTTGCCCTCTCGAGGCTCCAGAGGCTTTCTTGGAGCCTGGGGAGGGCGAAAACAGCCTCTCCCTCCCCTCCTCAGAGGCCAGAAACAGCCCATTTCCCGACTTCCAGTGGGCCTGGAGGGCCCGAAAATGGAGTTGAGCTAGGGCAATGCTCGCATGCCCACAGATATGATTCCACATGCCACCTGTGCCGCATGCCACCTGTGGCACATATGCAATAGGTTTGCCATCATGGCTAAGGTGATATCAAAGCACAAAGTGCAAATACGTATCACCATTAAACTCGTTTGCAAACAATTTAAAATAAAAGAAGGGTAAAATACAGTAGTTATAGGATTAGATACAATATAATTTGATACATAAATATATAAAATAGAGTAAAATGACATAAAGTTATATTTTGATGTCACTCTACAAGCTACCCCAATCAATCCCATATATGCAGATCTCAACCGAACCATTTTGTGTATGTCCTGTGCTGTGTTAAATGTTATTTTCAGGTTCTGGCTGCACATAAAGTAAGTTATTTTGAAATGGGAGTCCCAGTGGGTCCTTCATTTGGAATATGGACCAAGGTACCTGTCTGTCACCCCCTTATACAAGCACCAATCAAATAGGATGTGAGCCAGGTCTTCTACTTCTGCCGCTTCGCAGATGCAGAGACATTGTAGGGTATAGAATCTCCCATTTTTGACCATTTTGTCAAGCTGTTCGAATCTCGCTCGTGTAAATATCTCCCTAAGATGTTTTGGCAGTTGTAACTTCAAATAGCTGTCTATTCGAAAAATACGTTTGTATTTGCTCAACCATTTCAAGTGACTTACCTTATTAAGGATAGCTATGTGTGTCCAATCACATTTGGCCAATAAAGAATTCTATTCTGTTCTATTCTGTTCTGTATGTATCCTTTCTTTTATGTACAGCGAGAACACATGCACCAAAGACAAATTCCTTGTGTGCCCAATCACACTTGGCCAATAAAGAATTCCTATTCTATTCTGTTGCATTCCATTCCATTCCATTCTATTCTATGTATCCTTTTCTGTACACCGAGAGCTCATGCACCAAAGACAAATTCCTTGTGTCCCATCCCATCCCATCCCATCCCATCCCATCCCATCCCATCCCATCCCATCCCATCCCATCCCATCCCATCCCATCCCATCCCATCCCATCCCATCCCATCCCATCCCATCCCATTCTATTCTATTCTATTCTATTCTATTCTATTCTATTCTATTCTATTCTATTCTATTCTATTCTATTCTATTCTATTGAGTTGTATCTCCTGTTACGCAAAAGATAGGAAGGCCACAGCTTCTTACAAAATTTGTTAGTTTGGTAATTCAGGATATTTCTGATCGTAATTTTATTTGCTCTAATAGACATAACTTGGGGAATCTGTCGGTCTCCATTTCTTTGACTGCACCTGTAGTTATATGCTCTAATTTTGGATAGTGCATGAATTGTATGAATTCCCAATTCAGCTCTAACTGCTGCAGCAGATGTTCTTGGATCTACACCCAAAATACATCTCCGATGCTGGGACTGTGTTTGTCCTGGGACTTGTGGTTGAATATAAACCCTAAACCTCTTCTCCATAGAAGAGCATGGGGGTAACCTTAGCTTTATATACTTTAATTAATGGGGCTAGGGATTACAGTGCCACAGAGAAGAGGGGGTCATTTTATTTTCAAAGCACCTGAAGGCAGAACAAAAAGCAATAGGTGGAAGCTAGTCAGAGAAAGCTAACCTGGGACTAAGGAGCAATTTCCTAGCAGTGAGAACTGTTAACCAGTGGAACAGCTTGCCTCCAGAAGTTGTGGGCGCTCCCATCACTGAAGGCTTTCAAGAAAAGATTGGACAGCCATTTCTCCGGGATGCAGGAAGGTCTCCTGCCTTGGGCAGGTGTTGGACCATTTCAGCTCTGTGATTCTATGCAATTGTATAATGAAGCAGAGTTGAAATTTCAAGGTGGACAGTTGATGATGTTGTTGTTAGTTGTGAAATTGCATCCGACCCATCGCGACCCCATGGACAACGTTCCTCCAAGCCTTCCTGTCCTCTACCATCCTCCGGAGTCCATTTAAACTCATGCTGATTGCTTCAGTGACTCCATCCAGCCACCTCCTTCTCTGCCGTTCCCTTCTTCTTTTGCCCTTCATCGTCCCAGCATGAGGCTCTTCTCTAGGGAGTCCTTCCTTCCTTCTCATTAGATGGCCAAAAGATTTGAGTTTCCTCTTCAGGATCTGGCCTTCTAAAGAGCAGTCAGAATTGATCTCCTCCAGGACTGACCGGTTGGATGGCCTTGCAGTCCAAAGGACAGTTGATACAGCAAAAATAAATACATGTAAATTGTGAAATATACAAAATTATTTTCAAGATGTGGTTTGTGGGGACACTAGATTTTCTGTAGTGTAGATGTCTTTTTTTGAAAGATGGCTACTATTTCAGATAATTTTGATGTCAGTATTAGAATGCCCTAGAATTTGATCTGTTTAATTTTTTTAACAGTTTTTAAAATTAACTTTAACACGGGGTTTCTGCAGACATGGTCTTTCTTGGGATTCAATGCATATTATCTTGCTCTTGATTTTAAAAAATGCAGTTTGGTATTGGATTGTAGACCTCAGTTGGACCACAAGAAAAAATTAATTGACAACTTAGAAGTCCTCCTAAATCAAATAATTGGGAACTGGTAACCTAAAGAATAATTTTGCATGGCATTTGCACAATTATTTAAACTACCTCACACTAGCTTCTGATGTAATTGGACAGTTGTTAGGTGCAGTTTTAAAAAGGGGGAGGGATTGGATTTTATCGTTACATTTCTTAACCACAACTTTATTGTAATTGCCTGAGATTCCTCAGCAGTTTTAAGCGAGATAGAAATTTCCAGATTCAAAATTGCCTTGGAAAAGAGAATAATCACAGCTTGGTTTGTGATTAGGTAACTGCTAATCACATTTGCGCATTTTCAGCCCTTGGCTGGGGGGAATCTGTCAGGCTGTCGCCCATCGTAACTTGCTAGATGATAAGTGTCCTTGGCAACCGTTGCTGTGAGCATCTCCCTAGCATCACTGTAGAATTGATGGAGTGCGTTTTAACAATTTTCAGGCCCACGCTCAACTTCTTCGCCTTTCGGCGTCCTGTTTACACCTTAAAAATCTCACCCGAATCTGTAAAAGCCTTTGACCGCACAGAGAATGAGTTATAAATTTCCCAAAACGTGACAACGAAACTCAAAGCAGCCCATTTTAAGGAAACCTTTAGGTTTTCTTAAAATGGTTTTAAGAAAACCAAGCTGCTTTTTTTCCCGATGGGTTCTCCATCAGGCTGCAATCCGCAAAAATAAAAATGAGAATACATTCTTACAATCAGAACAAATGAATGTTGTTGATTTTGGAGCATGTTCACAGCCCTGGCAGTAAAATTTATGACAGTTCTCTTTGATCGTAAGTTATCTCATGCAAACTATGAAGTGTACATTTACATAACTGGCTAAGCCAAAACCAAGCCACGGTTTTATGGTGGAGTCCTGTGGGTGAGCCATTCCTGTGAGATTCCTGCTCTGTTCCCTTGTGGTGTGCCTTTTTTAGCTTTTCAGGGCTTAAGATGCTCCCTGGCCATTTTTAAATCATACATTTTGCAGGTGGGGGACATATATGAGAGGTCTGATAGTGAGTGGCTTCGCTAATCTTGCTCACATCCTGCCGTAAACGGAGAGAGGGTTATCAAAACAATTTTGGGAACATATGCAGGAAGCTGTAAGGGGTAGGGGGTGGGGGAGAGAATGGCACTGACAGGACCCAGAAGTGGTAAACCGGATTGATCCAGCCGGCCAAGGAAGCCTGGCCTGGGAAAGAGAGCCTTGGTGGCCCAGCAGACTAAGTACTGTTAAGTACTGTTAAGTAAAACCAGCTGCCTGCAATTACTGCAAGTTTGAATCTCACCAGGCTCAAGGTTGACTCAGCCTTCCATCCTTTCAAGATAGGTAAAATGAGGACCCAAATTGTGGGGGCAATAAACTGACTTTGTATAAAAAAGAACACCGCTTAGGGGGGCCCGAAAGCCCTACTAAGCAGGTATATACAAAAATATGAAGGCTATTGCTTAACGCACTGTAAGCCGCCCTGAGTCTCCGGAGAAGGGCGGCATATAAATTAAATAAATAAATTTTAAAAAAAGAATGTGAAGCTGTTTCAAGATGCAGCAGTTTCCAAAGCATCGAAACCATCGCACTGGGTTGCTATTGAACACTTGACAATGTGGTCAAAGGGGAGAGGACCATGGAAGGGGAAAACTTGTGCGTGGAAATACTTAGTTCTAACCTCATTTTTATCCTTAGTAATCCTTAGTAAAAGAACCTATCGTTCCAATCAAATGGAGTCGAGGGTCTTTCCTTCCTAGGGACCTAGCTGGGGGAGGTCTGACAGTGAGCCATAATAAGCAAAAGTTCTTTGTGAAGGTAGACGGGAAATTGTCGGCTGTCTTGATTTTCCAGCATCTTGCTCAGTCTAACGCTATGCCACCCTGTTGATTATTTCTTCCACAGGTTGCAAGAAGCCAGTCTCTGCCTCAGAGAAGGAGATGGACTGGGCTCAGATAGCCTGCCACCGATGTCTGGTCTACTTGGGGGATTTAGGTGAGAGAGCATTTTCCTGGGTTAATCCAAGTCCTGTGACTTGGATTTATTTGAAATCAGGTGGGGGAAAAAAAGCCCAATCTAAGTAGCAGACCATATTAGTTGTGATAACTAAAGTTTGCGATAAGCCCCTCCGGACTTTGATTTTACTTTTCCACTGGTTTTTTTTTTAAACAAAACATAAATCCATTATCCATTACAATTGCAAACAGTGTGTCGGTCAGTTACAAGTCTCTTGTGCTTCCTCCCCATATTCATAATTAACTAATTATCTGATTTAACTATGGCTTTATCATTTCATAAAAATTATTTTCAAATATTATAACATTCACTTTATATTTCATATTTCATTTCCATGTTTTATTATCTAGCCATTGATAAACTAAATCCCATATCTTATAATATTGTTTATCTCCTTGTCCTCTAAATTTCAAATGTCAATTTCCTCATTTCAGCACATTCCATGATTTTCTTAATAACTTCATCTTGTGTTGGTATTTTCTCATTTTTCCAATTATTAGCAAACACAATTCTAGCTGCTGTTAATACATAGACACAGAGACTTTAAACCAGAGATTTTTTTTATTAGGGATTGTGCCAGAAATATACAATAGAGAATTGAAATACTTTTCCACTGCTTTTTGAGGATTAGGAATCTCCTACTGTCTGAAGCATTTCCAGATACTCAGCTATGTAAAAAGGATTAGTATATTTCAGTTGAGTATCAGTTCTCCTGTGCTAGTTAATGACTGCAGTAAAGTAATTTATTTACATTCAGTCAGGTGGTATAAAGCTTCTGTCAGGTTTCGAGGCCGCCTTCAAATAAATTGCATTTCAAACACAGTCTTTGTTGAAAAAACTTCCATTTATTAAGCACGGCATTTTAACACCGACTCACAGCAGCTAATACTGGCTTCCTGACCCAAGACCCTCCTCTTCCTTCCCCCACTCCTCTGCATTCATTGGCCATCTTCCCAATCACTCTACTTCTAATCTACTGCTCCAACTCAAAGGAATTTCCCCCTTCCCATCCATCTCCAGAGAAAATAAGTAGGTTAAAAGTCAAATGTCCCGTTCCAGACGCCTCCGCTTTCTCCTTATGTCAGCACTAGAATAAATGCATCTTGCAGTGCTGACAGCTTCCCTGTTTCATTCTTGCACACAAACCGAGTCAAGTATCGTCTGTTGTGTATCCTCGTCATTGTGTTTCTTAAGGCACCTGTGTGTCTTTTGTTCCTTATCAGCTCGCTATCAGAATGAATTGGCAGGCGTAGACACAGAATTGCTGGCTGAAAGGTTTTACTACCAAGCTCTTTCTGTCGCCCCACAAATTGGTGAGTATTTAGTAATCCGACACGCACACGTACCGATAACGCACAATCCAACATGCACACGTGTATTTGGTAACCGAGCACAAATATGAGTCAGCAATGTAGACAGTATAACTTTTTTTTTTTGAATTGCATCAACAACAACAACAAAAAAATCAGGACAAACATATCAGACAAACTACCTCTCCAAAATTGGGCTGTGCAGGTAGTCCTCAACTTACAACAGTGACCGAAGATACAACGGCACTGGAAAAAGTAACTAAGGGCCGTGTTTCACACTTACGACCGTTGCAGCACCGCCACAGTCACCTGATTTACATTCAGGTGCTTGGCAACGGACTCATATTTATGACGGTGACCATATGACAAGGCCAGGTCAGTGGGGAAGCCAGATTCGCTTAAAGACCAGGTTGCTAACTTCTTAACGGCAGTGGTACACTTAACAACCGGGGCAAGAAGAGTCGTAAAATGGCAAAGCTCACTTAATGAACGTCTCACTTAACCGAAATTTGGGGCTCAATTGTGGTCGTACGTCGAGGACTACCTGTATTTACGGCGCTTGTAGCATTCTGGTCACATCGTCGCCATTTCCAACCTCCTGACAAGCAAAGCTAATGGGGGACGCTGGGTTTGCTTAACAACTGTGTAACTCGCTTAAGAACCGCAGTGATTTGCTTCCCAACCGGGGGGGGGGGAGTCATAAAATCAGATGTGATTCACTTAATAAACACTTTGCTTTTCAATGGAAATTCGGGTCCCAATTTCGGTTGTAAGTCAAGGACTATCTGTCCTGGCTTTGGTGCCATAATAGAACGTTAGAATTGAATTGGGCATCGGGTGCCATGCGCACCCTGGCCCAGGAAGTTCCTCTTTAAATGCAGAATGGAGAATTGGTTACGATGGTGAAGAATAACTTCAGAAGGGCACAGCGTCAGGGTTCCAAGCAAAACAAGACTCCGAGGCTCGAAGTTTTCAAAGTTCCATTTTATTTATTTATTTGTTTGTTTGTTTGTTTCAATTTATAAACCGCCCTTCTCCTTGCGGACTCAGGGCGGTGAACAGCCAAGATAAAACATGGTATACAAAAATTAAAACAATTTAAAAGTATGAAATATTTTCGGCCAACAATTAAAACAGTCCAATTAAAATCAGTTTCGATTTAAAACAGAGGATGGGATCAAGCCAGCCCGGCTAGATGAGACAAGTGGGTTTTAAGGGCCCGATGAAAAGTCCAGAGGTCTGATATCCTGCGTATCTCCGGGGGTAGGTCATTCCAGAGGGTGGGTGCCGCCACAGAGAAGGCTCTCCCCCTGGGGGTCGGCAACCGACATTGTCTGGCCGACGGCACCCTGAGGAGGCCCTCTCTGTACTGGCCGGTGGGAGGCTATTGGCGGCAGAAGGCGGTCTCGCAAATATCCCGGCCCTAAGCCATGGATCGCTTTAAAGGTGGTCACATTTTACTGGAGATGTCATATTGGCACATCTGGGAAAACCTGAATCTGAAAGTTTCTAGGTTTTCCCCACTCTTTCCTTTTCCCTGCACCCGCATGTCCATCACATGGTCCAACTCCAAAGCACCGTCCCAAGTGGAGATGCCTCCCAGTCACGTCACTCCAGGTGCAGGGCACAATGTCCTTGACTTCCAGAGAAAAGAACGTTGTTATGGTTAGATTAGGGATGCAGTGGCTCAGTGGCTAAGACGCTGAGCTTGTCGATTGGAAGGTCGGCAGTTCAGCAGTTCGAATCCCTAGTGCCGCCGCATAACATGGCGAGCTCCCGTGACTTGTCCCAGCTTCTGCCGACCTAGCAGTTCGAAAGCACGTAAAAAAAAAATGCAAGTAGAAAAATAGGGATTCCCTTTGGTGGGAAGGGAACAGCGTTCTGTGCGCCTTTGGCGTTGAGTCATGCTGGTCACATGACCAAGGAGATATCTTCGGACAGCGCTGGCTCCTCGGCTTTGAAACGGAGATGAGCATCGTCCCCTAGAGTCGGGAATGACTAGCACAGATATGCGAGGGGAACTTTTACCATTATGGCTAGATACCCCTGCAACTCCATGCAATCCCCCCTCCCAGTTTCCCATAGCACTAAGTGTGGCAGCCCTGAAGATCCAAAGAAAAAGGTGGCATCCAGGGCTGAGAATCCCTGGATGTTTGTGTCTTTAGGTTGTGTCATAATAGAACGTGCATGCTTTGTTTTCTGTCTTTGGGGTACAGGGATGCCTTTTAACCAACTTGGGACCCTGGCTGGGAGTAAATACTACAATGTGGAAGCTACCTATTGCTACTTGCGCTGGTAAGTCTGTTTCCTACAGAAAAGAAAACAATTTATAAAAGGCAACTAGTCCAAAGAAAAGAAGAATTAGGGATGACAGGATAATAGTCTTCCAGTTTTTGAGGGGCTGCCCCAAAGAAGAAGGTCTCAAATTATTTTCCAAGCACCAGAAAGCAAGACAAGAAACAATGGAGGGAAACTAATCAAGGAGAGAAGCAGCCTGGAATTAAGGAGTAACTTCCCAACAGTAAGGAAAATTAACCAGTGGAATGGCTTGCCACCAGAAATCATGCACGCTCTATCACTGGGGGCTTTTAAGAAGAAATTGGGCAGTCCCTTGTCTGAAATGGTATAGGTTTTGCTGCTTGAGCAAGGGGCTGGACTAGAAGACCTCCAAGGTCCCTTCCAGCTTTATTCTATTCATACTTAGGGCAGGAAAACGTCTCTGTCCAGTAGACTCTGCCAGCTGGAGCTGAAGGGCTACTGTACTGTGTTTTTTCTCCCATCTCCTTTGCCCCCAATAAGGCAACACTGGTTTACAGCGATGCAGAGAGAGTCTGTCCACTTTCTTCCCCCTCTCTGTATTGTCAAGACAAACAAGATTATTCTTCCTCTTGTTTATTGGTGTTTCTCAAATTTAAGGCATCTGGACTTCAATTTCCAGAATTCGCCGGCCAGCATAGGGGAATTCTGGGAGTTGAAGTCCAGACGTCTTAAAATTCGCCAAGATTGACAAAGCCTTGATTTAGATGAAAAGCAAAATCGGGGAGAAATAGAGCTTGATGCACAGAAACACTGCAGAGTAGCCATTGCCTTTTTTGGAGGAATTGTTTTATTCCCAGCTCATGTTTCCTAAACAGAAAGGTGGCAGGTAGAGTTAAGATTTGCATATTTGTTAGTGATGTGGCGTTGGTAGCCTACAAAGTACATGGATCATTTTCTGGCGCCTCCTTTACTAAATGAACGAGTTCTGGTGAAATTTCAGCCTCTGAAGAATGTAGGCTTGCTTGTTCTCAGATTCCCCTAAAGGGATACACACTGAGCATGAATTAGCTTAGATGTTTCGTGAGCAGACAGGTAGTGTTTGTGGAAGGGAGAGAAACTAAAGTCACCAAAGTAAAACTTCTGAGAGGGGAAAGGAAGGAGTGAGGAAGGAAGGAAGGAAGGAAGGAAGCACCGTGTTTTCCTGAAAATAAGACACTGTCTTATATTTTTTGACCCCCAAAATAAATGCTTGGCCTTATTTTCAGGGAGGGGAGACGGGGCTCCTCTTGCCATCTTACCTGATTTCCAGCTCTCTCTCCCTAACCCTAACCAGAGGAAATGACAGGGACCGTCTGCGCATACGTTTAAATATTTTCAGGGAGGGTTTATTTTCAGGAGAGGGCTTATTATCCAGGGAGGTCTTATTTTCGGGGAAACGCGGTAAAGGGAGGAAAGGGAGGGAGGGAAGGAAGGAAGGAAGGGAGAAGGAAGGAAAGGGAGGGAGGAAAGGATGGGGAAGCAAAGAAAGGAAGGAGGGAAAGAAGGAAGAGATAGGTTTGAAGGAGGGAGGGAAGGAAGGGAGAAGGGAGGGAAGGAAGGAGGGAGGGAGAGAGGGAGAAAGATCTCTTCCGTGAATAAATTGATTGCAGCAGCTATTTATTCTGATCTTTAATTCTGTGTTAAACATTTTGCCAGGCACAAGATGTTTAAAGGAGAATTAAGGCTGTTACTTGGGGAGTCCGGTTGAGGAAATAATTTTTCTGCTCATTGGTCTTCCTTCCCCTGTTTAGCATCCAGTCGGAAGTGTCCTTTGAAGGCGCTTACGGGAATCTCAAGCGCCTCTACGACAAGGCAGCCAAAATGTATCACCAGCTGAAGAAATGCGAGACCCGGAAGCTGTCCTCAAGCAAAAAACGGTGAGAAGGGAGCCCCCTCATTCCTCTGGAGGCTCTCAAGAATGACTCGGCCTCCTGTCGACATTCAAAGGCGGACGCAAACTGGAATGGCCAGTCAGTAATAGGATCAGGGGTGAAATGTTACCGCTTCGGGCTGGTTTGCCGGTAGTAAAAAATGTTTCTTTAAAGAAGTTCTTTAAAAGGTTCCCACGCGCACCACAGCTGATCTCGCTCCCCCCACTCCCGCACTGTTCTACTTACCTTCCCAAGCCTCCTTTGGGCATGCACTGTGCACCAAAGACGGTTTATCCAGCCCAAACCTATTTAAATCTGCCATTTTCTGGCCCTTTCATGGCTTGAAGACATTGCTAGAGGAAAGCAGCATTAATTATTCCATTCTTTTTTTCCAGTGATTTTCATGGCTTGACAACTTCAAGATGGGTGGACTTCAATTCCCAGAATGCTGGCTGGGGAATTCTGGGAATTGAAGTCCACTTATCTTAAAAGTTCCCGAGGATGGAAAAACCTTGAGAAAGAAAGTCAAATTTGAAAAACACTGCTTTAGAACTTAAAAGTAAAACAAATCCAGTTTACCCACTTGGTTTGTTGTTGTTTTTTAATCATTTTTTAATTTAAATCAGATTTATTATTATTTTTTATTTAAATTGGGTTTTAAATTTTTTTTATCAAATTTATTTTAACCAAATGCTTTTGGAGTAAAAATCTATCTAAAGATAGTTTTCTATTTAAGATACATGAAATGGAGCTTAGTTATATAGCATGAGCAGTGGTGGGATTCAGCCAATTCGCACCACTTCAGGAGAACCAGTTGTTATCTTTCTGAGCAGTTTGGCAAACTGGTTCTTGGAAGAAATCATTAGGGCAGGTGTGTGAAGTTTCCGAAAGATGCCCTAATGAATTCATGAGCCATGAGCCAAACTTCAAAAGAAATACAGTCATTTATTAGGAGCATCATTCCAGCAATATTTGAATTTCAGATCAGAACTGATCCCATGTAGATTTACCTATGACCCTGTCTCTCCCCTCCTCCCATGTCATAAATCACATTCTCCAATTAACCACTTTGGCTGGCTGTGAAATTCAACACCCTCCTTCTGATTGCGGTCAGGAAGCATGTATGGAATGTAGCTTCAGTTAGTCAATCAGCTCTATCAGTTCCCCCCTCCCTCCTGCTCATGGCAACTCGAAAGCCTTGCAAGTTGACACGGTGGTTAAATTATTTGAATCCCACCAATGAGCACGAGGCTGTATATTCTACAATATTGGGACTGTTGGTGAGTCAACAGTGGGTCAGAGGAGGAGCCGCTGCGGGACCGAAAGGACCGTTGCTCTGTAAACATTACGATTTAAATGGAGTTGATTTAAATCGAGCCTTTTTACTAGTGATTTAAATCAACTTGATTTAAATCAAATCCACCCTGCTCAATGATATTGGGAAGCTCCTTTTAACCGACTTAAACTGTTTCTGTTTTATATCCTTGGTGTCCTGCTAATGCTAGACCATAATTTATAACAAGGAAGCCCTGAGGCCGTAATCTTAGATTATTTGCCTTAGGCAGCCAAAGTTTTGCTCTAAGAATATCAGCTTGTTCGGCAAGTTAATAGTACTTGCAAAGATGTACGTTTAATCCTCACAGTTAATTTAGTGACCATTCAGAGTTACAACAGTGACTTAGGACCATTTTTCACATTTAACGACTGTGGCAGCATTCCCAGGGTCACGGGATGAAAATTCAGACAACTTGGCAACTGGTTCGTATTTATGACGGCCGCAGTGTCCCCTTTGATGGCCTTCTGACGAGCAAAGTCAATGGGGAAGCCAGATTCACTTAATAACCCTGCTATTTATTGAACAGCTGCAGGGATTCACTTAACAACGGTGTCCAGAAAGGTCGTAAAACGGGGCAAAGCTTGCCAAGATTTCCCTCCAGTCATTTTTTTTTTCTTGGCAAAAGCAAATGAGTGAAAAATTCACGAAGTTTGTCTGACTTATAGAAATAGAAATAGAAATAGAAATAGAAATGGAATGGAATGGAATGGAATAGAATAGAATAGAATAGAATAGAATAGAATAGAATAGAATAGAATGGAATTGGAATTGGAATTGGAATTGGAATTGGAATTGGAATTGGAATTGGAATTGGAATGGAATGGAATGGAATGGAATGGAATGGAATGGAATGGAATGGAATGGAATAGAATAGAATAGAATAGAATAGAATAGAATAGAATAGAATAGAATAGAATAGAATAGAATAGAGAAAGAATAGGAATGGAATGGAATGGAATGGAATGGAATGGAATGGAATGGGATAGAATAGAATAGAATAGAATAGAATAGAATAGAATAGAATAGAATAGAATAGAATAGAATAGAATAGAATAGAATAGAATAGAATAGAATAGAATAGAATAGAATAGAATAGAATAGAATATTTATTGGCCAAGTGTGATTGGACACACAAGGAATTTGTCTTGGTGCATAGGCTCTCAGTGTACATAAAAGACTAGATACATTTGTCAAGAATCATAAGCTACAACACTTAATGATAGTCATAGGGAGCAAATAAGCAATCAAATCATATTAAGAAAACAGTCAATATAAATCTTAAGGATACCAGCAACAAGGTTACAGTCACACAGTCGTAAGTGGGAGGAGATGAGTGATAGGAACGAAGAGAAGATTAATAGTAATGCAGATGTAGTAACTAGTAGTATTGAGGGAATTATTTGTTTAGCAGAGTGATGGTGTTTGGGGAAAAACTGTCCTTGTGTCTAGTTGTGCTGGTGTGCAGTGCTCTATAGCGTCGTTTTGAGGGTAGGAATTGAAACAGTTTATGTCCAGGATGTAAGGGATCTGTAAATATTTTCACAGTCCTCTTTTTCACTCATGTGGTATACAGGTCCTCAATGGAATTCAGGTTGGTAGTAATTGTTTCAATGTTGACTTGTATCAAAACCTACTAAATGCTCCCCCCCCTTTTCCCCTTCTCCACCCTCTCCAATTCGGCAGGTGCAAAGACATTAAAAGGTTACTGGTGAGCTTCATGTATTTACAGAGCCTCTTTCAGCCAAAGAGTAGGTAAGTCTCAAATGTGAAAACTCCTGATGCTGTAAACGCACCTATTTAAAAAAAGTTTCAATGGTGCCCTTCCTTGGTGGGGGCACTAGGGCTGGTCTCCTCTGCAGCAGACTTCTGTGCCCCTGCATGGCGTAACAGCTGCCACCCTAATAGTAGTAGCCCTTAGACTTATATACCGCTTCACGGTGCTTTACTCTGTAGGAAAGGAAAGAAGGAAACAGGATGGATGGAAGGAAGGAAGGAAAGAAAATAACAATAGCACTTATATACTGCTTCACGGGGCTTTACAGCCCTCTCTAAGCAGTTTACAGAGTCAGCCTCTTGCCCCCAACAATCTGGGTCCTCATTTTACCCATCTTGGAAGGACGAAAGGCTGAGTCAACCTCAAGCCTGCTGAGATCTGAACTGCCGAACTGCAGGCAGCCGGCAATCAGCAGAAGGAGCCTGCAGTACCCCACTCAAACCACTGTGTCACCCCGGCTCAATAAATTACATGCCATGCTATTAATGATACCCTGTGTCGAAAGTGAAGGCTTTTTGGATCAAAATTTGGTGGGTAATGCAAAATGTATTGAAGAAAAAACTTCAATTTTCTCCTCAATTGTTTTTACTGGGTATAGTTAAGGATTTCTCAGTGAATGAAACAAAACTGATATTATATATGTTTACAGCAGCTAGGTTACTGCTTGGTCAATATTGGAAAAAAGATGTTTTACCTACTATTGAAGAATGGACTTTGAAGGTGGCCAGTTTTGCTGAAATGGCAAAGATATCAGCATATTTAAAAGACCGGACTCAAGAAACTTTTGTGTGGGAATGGAAGAAATGGATAGACTATGTGCAGAATAAATATTTTATTTATTTATTTATTTATTGAATTTCTATACCGCCCTTCTCCCAAAGGACTCAGGGCAGTGAACAGATTAAGATTTCATATACATATAAATATATTTTATAAACAGTAAATAATAATAATATCAAACAAATAATACAAACAATAAATAAATAAACAAGTAAATAAACAAGTAAATAATAAATATCAAACAAAGAAATATCAGATAGCTTTTAGCTGAATGTTATGTAGAAATTTATAGTATAGACAGGGTGCAGAGTAGTTGGGGGGAATCATGATAGGATTTGGATTTCACCTTTTATATTTGGGGAGTTAAAAATGAATTGTAATTTTAAGGTCACAAGGGAAGTCAAGGGAGGGGAGGAAAGGGCTAGGGAGGGGAAGGGGGGAAAATTTCTATTTGTAAAACTTTTTCAATTAAAAAAAAATGATACCCTGTGTCAGACCTGCCCCAGTCTGATCCCTTCGGGTAGAAAAACTCTCAACTCCCATTTGGTTGAAGCGAAAAATACTTGTACTGACCAACCCGACATCCCCGAGATGTTTTGGGAAACTGAGGTGTTTAGCCTGGTGATCTTGCAGTTGTAGATTGTGTGTGTGCACGCTGAGGGCTCTTTGTTCAGATGCTGTGGGCCCTGTTTCAAGATTGTCTCCCCTGACAGATTCTGGACATTGGCTTATTATGGCTTTGCCATGAGGTTCAGGTTCTCACACCTTCGTCTCCCGAGCTGAGTCTCTTACACAATTGTGGCTGCCTCCTGGTTGCGACAAAGCTTTGGACTTCCGCCCTTTGAGCCTCTGCCTTTTCTCTCCCCTCAGTTCTGCCGACTCGGAGCTGACCTCCCTCTGCCAGTCGGTCCTGGAGGAATTGAACCTCTGCCTTTTCTACCTGCCCTCTTCACCCCACCCGAGCTCCACCACGGAGGAGGAGGAGGAGTGGGAGAACGGCTGCTCCTTCCTGCCGGACCTGCTCATCTTCCGCATGATCGTCATTTGCCTGATGAGCGTCCACAGCCTCAAGAGGGCAGGTAAGCGGCACACCTGGCAGGTTCAGAGCTAGGAGGCTCCAGATCACTATCCTCTGGGTTACTACCGTGTTTCCCAAAAACAAGACCCTGTCTTATTAATTTTTTTGCCAGCAAAAAAGGTACCAGGTGTAATTTTCGGGGGATGTCGTTCACTGACTCCCCTCCCTTGTGCATATCTCCCCCAGCGTCCTTTTCGTTGTCAGAAGCCTGAAAGCCTCTGCAGCCGATAACAGAGCTCCGGATTGATCCTTTATATACGTTATATTAAGTTACAATCTGTCATTATTCAATTATTCTATAGTTTCTCTTACTACTTTTATTTTATTATATAAAAATATATGCACTAATATTCCCTCTTTTCTTATTTCTATCACTTATTCCAGCTTTTAATCATGTCACCCTTTACTAAAAAGTGTTTTTTTTCTATCCTACCTAACTTTTAGTCATGTCACCTACCTAAAAAAAAAGAAAGAAAAGAAAGACAGAAAACAGGAGAAGCCAATCAGAACAATAACAAGAAAGAAAAATTATCTATCCAACGTATCTTGCCTGCTTCAGTATTTTAATTGCTATGCTTTTTTTTTTTTGACTTGCCTTCCAAATTCCTCTCTTGGATCTTTCTCCCTGTCTGTGTCTGCTTCTTGGCTATTCAATTCTAGATATTTCTCCCTTGTGTGTTCTTTGAACAGAGCTGTTTTTTTCTGAATCCAGGTGTAACTTGGATTTTTAACTTTTAACTTACTGCACCTGTGTCTGGTTTGCCAATGGCACAGTGGCAGATAAGACAACGCTCCAGAGGGTTAACATAATTGCCCAGGGGATCATTGGTTGCCCTCTTCCCTCCTTGGAAGAGCTTTATAGTTCCTGCTGCCTTAAGAAAGTTCAAAACATTCTTAAAGACCCATCTCACCTGGGTACCCCCTTTTTTTTTTTTTTGAACTATTACCATCTGGCAGACGGTACAGGGCAATCAAAACAAGGACAAAAAGGCTGAAAAACAGCTTCTATGATCCCAGGGCAATAACCATATTGAATTTTAAAGTATAGTGCAATATCGGGTTTTCAATTTCAATTTTATAGAATGTAAAGGATGTATGTTTGTGTTTTTATTTTTATAGTTATAATGTGCATTTAATTTCGTTGTACCACGTGCAGTGACAATAAAGTAAATGAAACTAACTCTGGCTGCTTCTCATTTTCCCTGCAGGCTCCAGACAGTACAGTGCAGCCATTGCATTCACCCTGGCCCTCTTTTCACACCTGATTAACCATGTCAACATCCGCCTCCAGGCCGAACTGGAAGAAGGAGAGAACCCAGTTCCAGCCTTCCAGAACGACGGCACCGGTAAGGACACACATTCCCTGGAGAGCTGCCCCTTCGCTTGATCCTGGGGGCAAAGCAGATGATGGGGGGTCAGATCGGAGCCCCCCCTCGACCCAGCTCTTTAGGAGCAATGCACAGAGAAATTTCTGGAGTGCGGCCCCAATGAGCGTGTGCGACATTTCCATGGGACAAGTTCGCCATCAC
This sequence comes from Coluber constrictor foxii, assembly GCA_038048745.1. Taxonomy (NCBI): domain Eukaryota; kingdom Metazoa; phylum Chordata; class Lepidosauria; order Squamata; family Colubridae; genus Coluber; species Coluber constrictor. Next base: position 3,556,588 of record CM075975.1, read on the forward strand.
GGCCCTATACCTTTTCAGATAAATAGCTGTTCAATTTCTTCTTAAAAACTTCCAGTGTTGGAGCGGCCACAACTTCTGGAGGCAAGTTCCACTAATTAATTGTTCTAGCTGTCAGGAAATTTCTCCTTAGTTATAGGTTGCTTCTCTCCTTGATTAATTTCCTTTTGGGAAGGCCAAGAGAACGGGGTGGGTCTCACTCTGAGGGATGTGATGTTCCAGAGGGTGGACACCAGAGCAGAAATGGCTCTTCTCCCTGGACCCCTCCAACAGGGTCCGTAGCAGGTCCCTTGTGCCAGAATGATTGATGGTTCAGTTCTGGGGGTGGGGAGGGGGCAAGGTCTATTGTTTCTGTGGGGTTTTGAGATACAGCTGTGTTTGGCTATCCTTGCAGAGGGCCCAGAGGCCCAGGAGACAGCAAACTCAGTCGAGAAAGAAACGGAGACCGACCCAGCCAGCCACCGGGCCCCGGGGGAGCCACGGCAGAATGACAGCCAAAAGGGAAAGAAGTACTCGCGCCTTTCTTGCCTGCGCCGTCGCCGTCGGGCCCAGAAGCTGGACGAGAGCGACCTGAGCGAGGGCTTCGACTCAGATTCCAGCCCGGAGTCCACCAAAGCCAGCGGCGCCTCGGAGACAGGCTCTGAGAAGAGCGACGAGGAAGCCGAGGCGGCCTTCGACATGGAGACTGATTCCGACATGAATAGCCAGGAGTCCCGTTCGGATCTGGAGGACATGGAGGAGGAGGAGGCCGAGGCAGAGACCGAAGGGGGCAACGGCCAGCCTCGGGGTGTCAAGAACGGGACCAGGGGAGCCCCAGACTTTGTGGCAAGTGAAGGGGGTCGGCTGCCGGACTCGAAGGGCCCCGGCCTCCCCAAGACTGACCCTCCAGAGCCCGTGGCTAACGGGCCAGGCTCCTTGGGCGGCAGCGAGGCCAGCATCGCCAGCAACCTCCAGGCCATGTCCACGCAGCTCTTCCAGACCAAGCGGTGCTTCCGGCTGGCCCCCACTTTCAGCAACGTCCTTCTGAAGCCGGGCTGTGGGCCGCCCGCCCCAAAGGAGGCGGCAGGTGATGGCAAGCCTTGCGTCAATGGGGACGTGGAGAGGTCAGCTGCACCTGAGCCAGGTGAGCTGCAAAGAAAGTTGATTGGTTGGGGAAGACAGACAAGACGGAGGGGCAGGGATAAGGGGAAAGCTGGGTTGATCAGCCTCCCGGGCTGAAAATGTTCCAACCTAAGGTTCCTTAAAAAGCAGGAAGCCGAGTCCCGGCAAAACTCCTTTTATTGACACGACTGTGAATCCCTTTCATTCCCAGTCAGCAAGGCCTGTCCAAACAGTCTTTCAAAGGAATGTTTATCAACACAGACCTTATCTCCTTGGCAAGCTGCCATGTAACTTGTTTCCAAACGCAGTACAAGGCCAAACTTGGCACAGAGTCACTTAGAGTCACCAACAGAACTTCCCACTCTTGAACCGACCGACCAAATTGTTTCCTGCAAAAGCCCCCTCCCCGTTCGCTCCTCTTTTGTTTCCCACGGAAAGGGCCAATCACCGCCCAAGGTGTGGCCTTACTCCCGAGTCGACCCTGCTTTCTGAGTTGTTCTTGTCTTCTGGCAGCTCTGCGCATGCGCATGCTGGGAACGGGCTCCAGCTGTTCCTATGCCTCACTGCTGTCTAGCTTCCTCTCTGCCTCCGACGCAGAGCCCTCGATCGAGCTTTCCCCATTATAAAACTGGGCACAAGTCTATAAGACAGTGTTTCTCAACCTTGGAAGCTTGGAGATGGGTGGACTTCAACTCCCAGAATCCCCCAGCCAGCACTGCTGGCTGGGGGATTCTGGGAGTTGAAGTCCACCCATCTTCAAGCTTCCAAGGTTGAGAAACACTGCTCTAAGACATCAAGTGGGTGGGCCTCTCTGTACAGGAGGTAGTCCTCGAATTACAACAGCTTGTTCAGTGACGACAGCCCTGGGAAAAGTGACTTACGACCGTTTTTCACACTTACCACCTATCCCCATGGTGTACGTGATCCAAATTCAAATCCTTGGCAGCCAACTCGCATTTATGACCGTTCTGATGTCCCGGGCGGGGCCCCATGATCCCCTTTTGCGTCCTCCTGGACGCAAGAGCAATGGGGAAGCCAAACTCACTTAACAACCGTGTCGCTCACTTAACATTCAAATGGTCGTAAAATGGGGCTAACCTCCCTTAACAAATGTCTCCCTTAGAAAGTGGGGGCTCGATGACGGTTGTAAATTGAGGGACTGCGTGTATTTGGATTCTATAATCCCATAAGGAGCCTGGTGGAGCAGGGGACTAAAGCGCTATTAAATAGCACTTAGCTGCCAGCTGCCTGCAATTACTGCAAGTTCAAATCTCACCAGGCTCAAGGTTGACTCAGCCTTCCATCCTTCCGAGGTGGTAAAATGAGGACTCGGATTGTGGGGGCAATAAGCTGACTTCGTATAAAAAAGAACACCGCTTGGGGGTGGGGGGTGGGAAAGCCCTACTAAGCAGGTATATACAAAAGTACGAAGGCCATTGCTTAACACATTGTAAACTGCCCTGAGTTTCCGGAGAAGGGTGACATATAAATTGAACCAATAAATAAATAGGAGCCCGGATACCTCAACAGACTAAATAGCCTGTTATTAAGATTCAGCTGTCTGTAATTATTGCAAGTCCGAGGCTCATGATTGACTCAGCCTTCCATCCTTTCTAAGGTAGGTAAATTGAGGACCCAGTTTGTGGGGGCAATAAGCTGACTTTGTATAAAAATATACAAAAGTATGAAGGCTATTGCTTAACGCATTGTAAGCCGCCCTGAGTCTCCAGAGAAGGGCGGCATATAAATCAAATTAAAATAAATAAATAAATAATAAATAAATAATCCCCTGGCCACACTTAACCACCACGGAAGGGAGCTGTCTCTCTCCTTTCCAGTCCTTCAGTTCTTTGTCCCTTGCTGAATTCTCCCAATCTCTTTTTGAGTTTTAAGCAGGGGTGAAATGCTACCGGTTCGCTCTAGCTCGGAACGGTAGTAAAAAAAATGCTTTAAAAAGTTTTTTTTAAAAAATGTTCCAACGATCACAGCTGTGATCGCTGAAACCTTTTTTTAAAAAACTTTTTGAGGCATTTTTTTACTACCTATTCACCCAATCATAGTTAAAAAATGCTTTTAAAAAGTTTTTAAAAATCGCGTGGCAGAGCTGTGATTTGGAATCTTTTATTATTTTTTAAAGCATTTTTTACTACCAGTTCAGGCGAATAGGTAGTAAGAAATGCTTTAAAAAGTTTTTCTTTAAAAAAAAAAGTTGGCCACGCCCACCCAGTCACATGACCCCTGCCCACCAAGCCACGCCCACAGAATCAGCAGGGGGGGAAAAATTTTGCATTTGACCACTGGTTTTAACGATCCGTTTTCCCCCTGGTTTTAAGACGATGTTTCCGAATCGGAAGAAAGCATCTCCAGCAGCAGATCCTGCCGGAACGAGCGCTCGCTCCAAGAGAAGCTGGAAATTATAAGCGGCGAAGGATTGCTGCCCACGGTCAAGGTGTTCCTGGACTGGCTGAGAACGAACACCGACCTCATCATCATGTGTGCGCAGGTGAGTGCGTTTGAATGTCCCAACGGTGTTTTTTTCTTCAAGAGGCAACCGGACTCTTTTCTGGTTTTTTCTTTCAAAGACGTTTCGCTTCTCATCCCAGAAGCTTCTCCAGCTCTGACTGGATGGTGGGGAACGGAAGGATTGATACTCCTTGCAGACAGCTGGTCATTTGCATCCTTTTTAGAGAGTCCTTCATGTCACCTGGAGGTTTACCTGTGTCCTCAGGATCACCTGAGTGATGCAAATGGTTCCTGTAGCCTGCATTTTTTTCCTCTGGAAATCTATTCCCACACCATTCCAAGGGTGTTGATCCCAAATTATATAGCTAAAGGTCTGTCGAGATTCAATCATCCAGGTCATGGTTATCCCAAAGGAGTTTTTTCAGTGTAGAGTGACCACACACACAAAGGTTGAGGACGTATGTGGTGATTTTATTGTCTTATATAGTGACATTACAAACAAACAAACATTAGTTTGTTACTTACAAGTTACAACGTACTTGGCAGCATGCCATTGGCTCACAGAATATTCCAGGTAACTAGAATCTTTAGTTAATCATTACTGCTTTGCTTAAGTACTTATAATGTTAGACTTTAATTAAAGTCTAATACACATATATCCCGTTTCCTCTCCTCCTGTTTACAGTCTTAGGATCTTATTTACTAATGCCAAATCCTGCCTACGTGCAAGTAACTTTCCTTATCTGAGGTTTGCCATCCAAGATAGGAAGATTCCTGCACTTATGCAGACTCCTACATTTCAAGAGGCAACCGGAGTCTCTGGTTTTTCTTTTGAAGACGTTTTGCTTCCCATCCCAGAAGCTTCTTCAACTCTGGCTGGATGGTGGGGAACAGAAGGATTGATACGCCTTGCAGACAGCTGGTCATTTGCATCCTTTTTAGAAGGTCATTGGGATCTAATGCTGGGTCAATTCACAGGAATTTCCCCTCAAAAATCAGGAACGAACTTGGCTTGGTGGCAAAGTGTCGCGAAACATGGGGGGAAAAAACAACAACTTTGCAATGCTGATGTGCAAATTTGCAAGATTGGTTGCTCTGGCACGCATCCTTGGTAGAGATTTGGATGCATTTTGTATAGAATTCAATCAATCAGCGCTGGAAGGGACCTTGGAGGTCTTCTAGTCCATCCTCCTGCAGGAGACCTGATACCATTGCAGACAAATGGTTGTCCAATCTCAAGTGATGAAGCATCCACAACTTCTGGTGGCAAACTGTTCCACTGGTGAATTGTCCTCCCTGTTAGGAAGTTTCTCCTTCATTCCAGGTTGCTTCTCTCCTTGATGAGTTTCCATCCATTGTTTCTTGTCCTGCCTTCCGATGCTTTGGAAAATAAATTGACCCCCTCTTCTTTGGGGCAGCCCCTCAAATACCACACTACTGCCATCAGGTCTCCCCTAGCCAGACCCAAACCCTGCAACCGCTCTCCATATGTTTTAGTCTCCAGGCCTTTAAGCATCTCGAGTTGTTTTTCTCTGTGCTTTTTCCAAAGTACATCAACATCTTTTTTGTAACATGGTGACCACAACTGGATGCAGTACTCCAGGTGTGGTTGCATGGCTAAACTTTGGATGCCTGGCAACACTGGTGAGTTTGCAGCATCCTGCAGTCACATGACCATCTTTTGCAGTGGCTTTGCTGAAAACCTGCATTTGCATTTCCCACTCCCTTCTAGCACTGATGATGTTCCCTAGTTGGGTCATGAAACGTCTACAAGAAAAGCACCAAGCTCAGAGACCCCCAAGGACCCCTTCTTCTTCTCTCTCTCTCTCTCTCTCTCTCTCTCTTTCTCCCTCCCTCTCTTTCTTTCTTTCTTTCTTTCTTTCTTTCTTTCTTTCTTTCTTTCTTTCTTTCTTCTTCCTTCCTTCCTTCCTTCCTTCCTTCCTTCCTTCCTTCCTTCCTTCCTTTTTCTTTCTCTCTCTCTCTCTCTCCCTTTCTTTCTTTCTTTCTTTTTCTTTCTCCCTTTCCTTCTTTCCTTTTTCTATTTCCTCCCTTTCTTTCTTTCTTTCTTTCTCTCTCTCTCTCTCTCTCTCTCTTCCTTCTTTCCTTTTTCTATTTCCTCCCTTTCTCTCTCTCTCTCTCTCTCTCTCTCTCTCTCTCTCTCTCTCTGTCTGTCTTCCTCCCTCCCACCCTCTCCCTCTCCACACCCCTCTCTCTCCCTTCCTTCCTCCTCTCTGCAAACACCTCTCCCTTCTACCACTGATGATGTTCCCTAGTTGGGTCATGAAACATCTGCAAAAGAAAACCACCCAGCTCAGAGAGCACCCAGGACCCCTTTTCCTTCCCTCTCTCTCTCTCTCTCTTTCTTTCCTTCTTTCCTTTTTCTATTTCCTTCCTTCCTTCCTTCCTTTCTTTCTTTCTCCTCCTCCTCCTCTCTGTAAACACCTCTCACTTCTAGCACTGATGACGTTCCCTAATTGGATCATGAAACTTCTGCAATAAAACAACCCAGCTCAGAGAGCACCAAGGACCCCACTTTCTTATATCACAGCTGATTTAAAAAAAAAAAAAAAACCCATTCCTTTGTGCTTTCTCTAAGGAGCAGCTCTGGGTTAAAAGCCACATTATTTGGGCCTTGAAGGGTCTCCCACTTTATCCTCCCAATTATTTGATGCTCTGTCTTAGGAAGACGCAAACGTCGCAGTTGAAGCGAAGACTTTGAATGCCCTGGTGAGACCTAAAGACTCCTTGAGTATCCTCCAATATTCAAATTTTCCCTTTGTTTCCCACCTTCTCTCCTTGCAGAGTTCCCAGAGTTTATGGAATCGACTTTCGGTCCTCCTGAACCTGCTTCCTTCAGCGGGAGACCTGCAAGATTCAGGTACCCTTCTACTAAATTCTCTTTTCTTCCTTCATTGTTTTCCCCCCGGTCTCTGAATAGGTTTTACCTGTGTGATTCAGCCTCCACTATTTGCTTAATGGGTTTATGCTTCCCCTTATGGTCCAATTCTCCAAATCTGCTCATTGGCAGGACGTTTCGTTTCATTTTGTCCCTCCCTTCAGCCTCTTTTTCAAGCCCATTTGGCAGTGAACATTTTAAAGCTGGGGTGTCAAACTCAACTTCATTGAGGGCCTCCTCGGGGTTATGTTTGACTTCCGAGGGACCGGGGTGGCTTTGGCCAGGGTGGCTGGGGGGATTCTGGGAGTTGGAGTCCACCCATCTTAAAGCATGCTGGCTGGGTTCCAGAGCTTCGTTTTCGGCTGTGACAGCCTCCGGCAGCCCTCTACCAACGAAAATGGAGCTCGGGAGGGTTGCGCATGGCCCTCGCAGGCTCTGTTTTTGGCTGTGATGGTCTCCTGCAACCCTCTGCCAGTGAAAATGAAGCTTGGGAGGGCCAGATATAAGCACCCGGCTGGCCGGATCCCATCTCCGGGCCTTGAGTTTGACACCCTTGTTTTAAAGCATCTCTGGTGGCAGAGTTTGGCCAGAAGGAGCCCTTCTTCCCTTCATATCTGTGGAGATGCTCAGCCAACCGGTTCATAGTTGTCTCAAAGGGGCTTTTTCAAAAGGCAACTGGACTGTTTTTCCCCTGAGGAAGAAGAAGAACATTTTCCTTCTCACCCAAGAAGATTCATCAGTCCTCCTCCCGCCCCCAGAACTGATGAAGCTTCTTGGACCACCCATCTCCCTCATAGAAGGAATCTGGACAGTTGTACAAATAGACAGTTAAAAAGTTGTACAGGTGGTTCTCGGCTTATTGTCACAATTGACCCTAAAATTTATCTTGCTAAGTGAGTCCATTATTAACAGCAACAGCACTAAGACTTATATTCTGCTTCACAGTGCTGTTACAGTCCTCTCTAAGCGGTTTACAGAGTCAGCCTCCTGCCCCCCAATAATCTGGGTCCTCATTTTACCCACCTCGGAAGGACGGAAGGCTGAGTCAAGCTTGAGCCTGGTGAGATTCAAACTGCCAAATTGCAGGCAGTTGAGGTTGACTCAGCTTTCTATCCTTTCTAAGGTAGGTAAATTGAGGACCCAGTTTGTGGGGGCAATAAACTGACTTTGTATAAATATACAAAAGTATGAAGGCTATTACTTAACACATTGTAAGCTGCCCTGAGTCTCCGGAGAAAGATGACATATAAATCAAACCAATAAATAAATAGGAGCCCAGATACCTCAACAGACTAAATAGCCTGTTATTAACATTCAGCTGTCTGCAATTATTGCAAGGTTCGAGGCTCAAGGTTGACTCAGCCTTCCATCCTTTCTAAGGTAGGTAAATTGAGGACCCAGTTTGTGGGGGCAATAAGCTGACTTTGTATAAATATACAAAAGTATGAAGGCTGTTGCTTAACGCATTGTAAGCCTCCCTGAGTCTCCGGAGAAAGGCAGCATATAAATCTAATTTAAAAAAAAAAAAAGGCAGTCGGTGGAAGTAGCCTGCAGTACCGCACTCTGACCACTGCGCCACCGAGGCTCATCTTCACTCATTAAGTGAATTTTGCCTCATTTTATGACCTTCCTTGCCACAGTTGCTAAGTGAATCACTGCAGCTGCTAAATCAGTAACACGGTTGTTAAGCGAATCTGGCTTCCCCGTTGACTTAGCTCTTCAGGAAGGTCGCAAAAAGGGGATCACGTGACCTCAGGACACTGCGATTGTCATAAACGCGAATCAGTTGTCAAGAGTCTGAATTGTAATCACATGCCCATGGGGATGCTGCAGCGGCTGTAAGTGTGAAAAATAAGTCATAAGTCACCTTCTTCGGTCCCATAATAACTTTGAGTGGTCACTAAACGAACTGTTGTAAGTTGAGGACTACCTGTAAACAAAATAGAGTAAAACTATTAAAATTCAGAATTAAAAAAAGGGCCCCGGAGAGGCTTCAGTTTTTTTCTCCTCCTCGGCTCTGTTGGTGATTGTCTCCCTTCTTGTTGCAGGGTTGTTTCTCTCCAGCGAAGTGAAAAGCATGTTGTCGGGCTGCGAACTTCCCGACTTGAACACTTGCTTGCTCCTGCCCGAAGACGTGGCCCTCCGCAACCTGCCCCCCTTGAAGAGCGCGCACAAGAGGTTTAACTTCGAGCAGGACCGTCCTGTCCTTACCGAAGTGGAGGAGGTGATGGAGATTCCTTTGTTAAAAAGAAAAAACACCCTGAAAGTTGGATTTGGGTTGAGTTGAGGATTACAGTAGCAATAGCACTCAGACTTTATATGCTGCTTTACAGTGCTTTGTAGCCCTCTCTAAGCGGCTTACAGGGTCAGCCTCTTGCCCCCAACAATCTGGGTCCTCATTTTACCAGAAGAGCAGAAGGCTGAGTCAACCTTGAGCCGGTCAGGATCGAACTCCTGGCTGTGACCAGAATTAGCCTGCAATCCTGCATTCTAACCACTGGGAGGGAAGGAAGGAAGGAAGGAAGATAGCAATAGTGCTTAGACTTTATATACCGCTTCCAGCTTTCCAGCCCTCTCTAAGCAGTTTACAGAGTCAGCCTCTTGCCCCCAACAATCTGGGTCCTCATTTTATCCATCTTGGAAGGATGGAAGGCTGAGTCACCCTTGAGCCGGTCAGGAACGAACTGGCAGTCGGCAGAATTAGCCTACAATGCTGCATTTTAACAGGAAGGAAGGAAGAGGAAGGAAGGAAGGAAAAAAATAGCAATAGCACTTAGACATATATACCACTCCATAGTGCTTTACTACCCTCTCTAAGCAGTTTACAAAGTCAGCATATTGGACCCCCCAACAATCTGGGTCCTCATTTTACCGATCTTGGAAGGACGGAAGGCTGAGTCAACCTTGAGCCGGTCAGGATCGAACTCCTGGCAGTGGGCAGAATTAACCTGCAATCCTGCCTTCTAACCACTGCACCACCGTAGCTCTTACGGTCCTCCATCCCTTCAAATGTGGCCAGGTCCCCTCCATCCGTACAGTAATTGGAACTGGATGGAGGCTCTTCCACACTGCTCAAAGCAGGGATATGCCAATCATCCCACTCAGTCATCTAGCAAAGAAAGACTCCTGGCTATTTATTTTTTTGCCAAGGGTATAGTTTACAGTGGTTGCAGAAGTAGCGAAGCCGAATCTGAGGTTTTCCCGCGCAAACAGTGCAAAGTAAATTTTATACAAGTACACACGTAGGCTATCTGCAAATGCCTGTTTATTGTTTAGGAACCAGGTTCTCAGTTCCCACCTCTGCCTACCCATGGCTGTCCTTCTCCCCACCACCCCAGCCCAGCTGCTTCGGTAGCCTTCTAGCACTGGCCCTTAGACTTATATACCGATTCACGGTGCTTTACAGCCCTCTCTTAAGCGGTTTACAGAGTCAGCCTCTGGTCCCCACAACAATCTGGCTCCTCATTTTATCGACCTCGGAAGGACGGAAGGCTGAGTCAACCTTGAGACAGAATCGAACCGCTGGCAATTGGCAGAATTAGCCTACAATCCTGCATTCTGACCACTGTGCCGCCATGGCGAAAGGAATAGGAATAGAATAGAGAATAGCAATAGCCCTTAGCCTTATATATACCGCTTCACAGTGCTTTCCATCCCTCTTTAACTGGTTTACAGAGTCAGCCTCTTGCCCCCAACAATCTGGATCCTCATTTTATCGACCTCGGAAGGATGGAAGGCTGAGTTGACCTTGAGGAAGGGAGGGAAGGAAGGAATGTCAATAGCACTTAGACTTATATACCGCTTCACAGTATCTTTACAGCCCTCTGTAAGTGGTTTACAGGGTCAGTCTCTTGCCCCCAACAATCTGGGTCCTCATTTTACCCACCTCGGAAGGACGGAAGGCTGAGTCAACCTGGAACCTGGTGAGATTCGAACTGCCAAACTGCTGGCAGCCGGTGATCAGCAGAAGTAGCCTGCAGTCCTGCGCTCTAACCACTGTGCCACCGAGGCTCTTCTCCTTGGCTGACTCCCCCCCGGCTTCTCCCACTTGCCCTAAAGATGCCCCGTCTCCTTTCCCCGCAGTCCGTGGTTCGCATCTGTTGCATCCGAAGCTTCGGCCATTTCATCACCCGTTTGCAAGGCAGCATCCTGCAGTACAACTCTGAAGTGGGGATCTTCATCAGCATCGCACAGTCGGAGCAGGACGGCCTGCTGCAGCAGGCCCAGGCGCAGTTCCGCATGGTGAGCCCAGACGGGTGGTGGTAGAAAGCCAAGGCTGGGCTGGGTGCTGATGTGGGCAGGAGAAAAACTAGCCAGTTTTGTTGTCTGTATGATGTAAAAAGGTAAAGGTTCCCCTCGCACGTATGTGCTAGTCCGGGGGTCTGCCACCTTAAACGCTCAAAGAGCCACTTGGGCCCGTTTCCCAGAAAACAAAACACTGGGAGCCACAAAACCTGGGTGGGCGTGGCCAACTCAATATCACTCACGCCCACCCAGTCACATGACACCCCTAGCCACGCCTACCCAGGTTTTGTGGCTCCGGGTATTTTCTTTTAAACAGGCCTCTCTCTTCCCCCCCCCCTTTCTTTCTTCCTCTCTCTTTCTCATCTCTCCCTTTCTCTCTTTTTCTCCCTCTCTCTCTCATCCTTTTCCCGCTCCCTCTTTCTCCCTTTCTTTCTCCCTCCCTCTCTCTCATCTTTCTCCTTCTCCCTCTTTCTCATCTCCCTCTTTCTTTCTCCCTCTCTCTCATCCTTCTCCTCTCTCATCTTTCTCCCTGTCTCATCTCCCTGCTTCCCTCCCTCTCATCTTTTTCTTTTTCCCACTCTCTTTCTCTTTCTCCCTCTCATCTTTCTCCCTCTGTCTCATCTTTCTCCCTCATCTTTCTCCTTCTCCCCCTTTCTCATCTCCCTGCCTCCCTCCCTCTCATCTTTTTCTTTTCCCCTCTCTCTTTCTCATCTCTCTGTCTCTCATCTCCCTCACTCTCTCTTTCTCCTTCTCGTGTGTGCATTTGTGCACGCATGCGCAGGTTCCCTCTTGAACCATTTCCAAAAAACAGGCGCGGGTTGGGCTGCAGCCAGGCGACCCAGCCAGTGTCTCGACGCAGAGCAAAGTCACGCGTCTCCCCCAGCAGCTGAGGTGTGCCCAGCACCAACAAGGGCCGGGAAAAAAGGCCGTTGTTGGCCTTCTTTGTTATCCCACCACTGGAAGACACTACCCAGTGGTGGGATAATCCGACAGAGCCTCAGGAGAGGGCCTGAAGAGCCGCATGCAGCTCTAGACCCCTGTGGTAATCATTCCTGACTCTAGGGGGCGGTGCTCATCTCTGTTTTAAAGTCCCAGCACTGTCCGAAGAGGTCTCCGTGGTCATGTGGCCACAATGGCTCAACGCCAAAGGCTCACAGAACACTGTTCCCTTCCCACCAAAGGTTAATACCACTTTATAAGGCCTTGGGAAGGCCACACTTGGAATACGGCATCCAGTTTAGATCGCCACGATGTAAAAAAGACGTCGAGACTCTAGAAAGAGTGCAGAGAAGAGCAACCAAGAGGATTAGGGGACTGGCGGCTAAAACATGACAGTTGGTTGCAGGAACTGGGCACGGCTAGTCTAGTGAAGAGAAGGACCAGGGGAGAGACGATAACAAAGGAGTCGAGCTATTCTCCAAAGCACCTTTGAAGGCAGGACAAGAAGCAACGGGTGGAAACTAATCAAGGAGAGAAGCAACTTAGATTTAAGGAGAAACTTCCTGACAATTAACCAGTGGAACAACTTGCCTCCAGAAGTTGTGAATGCTCCAACTGGAAGTTTTAAAGACGATGCTGGATAACCATTTGTCTGAAGCGATGTAGGGTTTCCTGCCTAAGCAGGGGGTTGGACTAGAAGACCTCCAAGGTCCCTTACAACTCTGTTATTCTATTCTGTTCTATTCTATTCTATTCTATTCTATTCTATTCTATTCTATTCTATTCTATTCTATTCTATTCTATTCTATTCTATTCTATTCTATTCTATTCTATTCTATTTTGATGAGGTACTGAGAGGCATCGTAGTTCAGGCACGTGAGATGCAAAGACCTAAGAGGAACACACCTGTTGGGGAGCAAGCATGAGAAGAAGACTTACGGTGGACAGGAATGGGAAGAATTTTTTAAAAGGGGTAGAAGAAAGCTCCCCCCCCCTCCCGGAAAACTAAAATTAAAAACAAAAGACTCTGCATGCCTGCAGAGAAGGAAAGCTACATTCTGATTGACAGGAATGGGGGGGGGGTTATCCTTGGCTTTATCAATATGTCATCTGCAAACACCTGGTCCCACTCCGTTTCTTACGTCATCCGTGAAACTAGGTAGATATAGGGCTAGAGCAGAATTCAGCCCAACATAGCTTCTTTCTGGATCTTTGATTTAGTTTTTGGGTCTTTAAAACGTTGAAACGTTTTCTGGGTCTTTCCAAAGTTTTGCGTGCAAATGTGTGGTCAGCACAATTAAAATCTGGTATCTGTCAGAGCACTGATCAGCAACCTGTGGCTCTGGAGCCGCATGTGGCTCTTTCACCCCTCTGCTGCGGCTCCCTCTCACTCAAAATATACCTCCCAAGCGCCAATGTGCAACACCCGCCAGCACGCGATTTATTGAGCTTTTCAACCCCTGATAGGCCAGCCATGGATAAATCCAAGAAAATAAAAGTTTCAGAAGGAAACAGAATGTTTAATTCAACGACATATGGTAGCTCAAGAAATAGTAAGGCCCAGGAAGGGTTTTGTGGCTCCCGGTGTTTTCTTTTCTGTGGGAAACGGGTCCAAATGGCTCTTTGAGTGTTTAAGGTTGCAGACCCCTGTGTCAGAGAATGAAGCGTGATGTGAATTCAGTCTTTGTCATTGGGAGTTTTTGGAAGCCATATCCTAAAAAGTGTTGTCCTAGAAATGCAACTGTGAAACGGAGAGGTCATAATTTAAAAAGCAGGCTAACTTGGTGTCCCTTCTGTCCCTCCCTCCTAGGCTGCCGAGGAAGCCCGACGGAACCGGCTGATGCGTGACATGGCCCAGCTTCGGCTGCAGGTACAGGGGCGGGCTGAATAGGGAGGAAGGAGGGCCAGGTGGGGCTGCTGTGTGTATGTCTGAATCGGGACCTTGCTCCAATCAGATCCATCCTCCCGGGCAGGGAAGGAATCTGCCTTGCTGAATCATTTATTTACCGTATTTTTCGGAGTATAAGACGCACCTTTGTTTTTGGGGAGGAAAAGAAGAAAAAAGCTGATTGGCAGGTGGATTGGCCTCTCGGAATACCCCCAATCAGCTGTTCCCAGGGGTGAATTTTAGCATCAGGTTCCTTGGTTGTGAGTTCTGTGCCTTGCATTTTTTTTTCCTGCCTCTGAAACTTCTGAAACTCTTTCAGAAAAAAACTTTTTTTCCTGCCTCTGAAAGCCTCCGAAACAGCGCTTCAGAAAAAAAGCCTCTGAAGCTCTGTTTGGAGGCCTTTTTTTTCTGTTTGGGGGCTCTTTTTCTGAAGCTGTGCTTGGGGGCTCTTTTTGAAGCTTCGTTTCTGATGCTTTTTTCAGCCTCTGAAACCTCCGTTTGAGAAGCTGGGTGGGGCTACATTCGGAGTATAAGACACACCCAGATTTTCACCCTCTTTTTGGGGGGGAAAAGGTACGTCTTATACCCCGAAAAATACGGTATTTCATTCATTCGATTTGACTTGACTGATAAGGCTGTCCTTCTTGGGAAGCAACTCTCCTTGGCAAATCCAATTAAATAGCACTTAAATATTGCCCCGTTGCACTTTGCATGCTCTCTGAGGGGTTTATAAATATCAGCCTCTGCCACCCACCCCCACCCCCCAACAATCTGAGTCCTCATTTTACCAACCTTGGAAGGACGGAAGGCTGAGTCAACCTTGAGTCCTGTCAGGATCGAACTCCTGGCTGTGGGCAGAGTTTCCCTACAGTGCTCTCGAGTTACCACAATTCATTTATTGACAGCAGCACTTTTAAAAAGGTGATTTATGACCATTAATAACTTAACAGCTGCAGCGGTTCAGTTAATAACCGGCAAGAAAGATCGTAAAATAGGACAAAATTCACTTTAACAATTATATCACTTAGCAAACTGGAATTTTGGGCTCAATTGTGGTTGTAAGTCGAGGATTGGCTGCACTGCACCACCAGGCCTCAGACATCCACGTAATAATCTTAGCCAGTTGGAGTCAGGAAAGCACCGGAAAGCATTTTTGCCCGCAAGGCGCCATGCGCTTCCTTCGGCCATCCTGGACGGCAAGTATAAAATGATACCATTGGCTGAAAGGCTCTGTTCCTGTGGCGGAGGTGGAGACTATGAGTCAGATACTCCTTCAATGTTCCCTTTTTACAGAGAGTCGGAAAAAAACATATACTGCCAATAATTGATAAGTATCCTGGCCATTCCGATACTACTTATTGTCAGCTGACACTTACCTCCAGTGGCTGCTTAAGGATGAACAGTCCGTAACTACAAGGCAGGTGGCCAGATTCTACGCAGCAGCACTGGGGATCCGTCGGAAACACATGTCTACTCTACCCTTATATAACAAATGTGGTTAACCCTTTGCACTGCTTAGTCCAGGAGTCGGCAATCTTAAAACACTTCAAGAGCCACAAAAACTCTTCTAACCGGACGCTCCCGTTCAATTCTGGAGCCAACCGGAAGTCCAATTCCCCCATCATTGTCTCCTCCTAGCGCGCGTCCTTTTTCCTCTGCTGACCGGAAGTCCGTTTTCCACCACCACCATAGAGCCTCCTCCTAGCACGGCATCCTTTTTCCTCTGCCTGTGTGGAGCCGATCAGCAACAGGGAGCCGCAGCAGACGGATGAAAGAGCCACATGCGGCTCCAGAGCCCCAGGTTGCTGACCCCTAACTTAGTCCTTTCCGGAGGTGGTATTCAGCCAGTTCGCACCGGTAGTAGCAACCTGCGGGTGGGCCTGCCCCGCCCTGGCGCCATGCCATCATATTTAGACATATTTTGAAGCTGTGTGCATGCGTGCAAACAAAGCGGCGAACACAAGTTTAGTTTAGTTTAGTTTTGTTTTTAATTTGATTTATATGCCGCCCTTCTCCGGAGACTCAGGGCGGCTTACAATGCGTTAAGCAATAGCCTTCATACTTTTGTATATTTTATACAAAGTCAGCTTATTGCCCCCACAAACTGGATCCTCAATTTACCTACCTTAGAAAGGATGGAAGGCTGAGTTCACCTTGAGCCTGGAGAGATTCGAACTGGTGTAATTGCAGGCAGCTGGATGTTAAGTGCTGCCTTTAGTAGGAGGCAGTTAAGAAACTGCTCCTACTAGTAGGAGAAGTTATGAAACATGTACAATAAAATCCCATTTTAAACCAACTAACTAATTAATAATAAATTAATAAATTAAACTGACAACAGGCCACACATTTTGTGGATTGTAATTTTAATATAGTTAGACCATGTTTGACAGACGGGATTTTATCGTGGACTTTAATTATTATTTTATAATAACAATAATATTATTCAGTTAGAATTTTCAGTTGTACGTTTACTGAGTGTTTTTATTTGTTCTGGTCTCTGGTTCCTGACTGTAATAAACTGAATTGAATTTGAAGTGTAATAATAAACCCCCGGGAAAAAAAATATATGAAGGACATAAAGACAAAGCAGAGACCCAAAGAATCTGCTTTACGCTTGAATCAAATATCGCGATATTCCATTCCTCCATTCATTGCCATCTGCCTGTGTTTAACTATATTAATTCTGGGAGAGGAATTGTGGTCATCCCAACTGAAAAGATGGCGAGTTGTTGAAGAAGTTGGGTAACCATTTGTCTGAAGTGGTGTAGGGTTTCCTGCCTAAGCAGGGGGTTGGACTAGAGGACCTCCAAGGTCCCTTACAACTCTGTTATTCTATTCTATTCTATTCTATTCTATTCTATTCTATTCTATTCTATTCTATTCTATTCTATTCTATTCTATTCTATTCTATTCTATTCTATTCTATTCCTATTGTTTCTCTATTCTATTCTATTCTATTCTATTCTATTCTATTCTATTCTATTCTATTCTATTCTATTCTATTCCATTCCATTCCATTCCATTCCATTCCATTCCATTCCATTCCATTCTCTATTCTATTCTATTCTATTCTATTCTATTCTATTCTATTCTATTCTATTCTATTCTATTCTATTTTCTATTCTATTCTATTCTATTCTATTCTATTTTTTCTATTCCATTCCATTCCATTCCATTACTTTTATTTTCTCTTCTCATCACTTTCATTTCCTTATTCCATTCCATTCTTTCTCATTCTCTTCTCTTCCATTTCCTATTCTATTCTATTCCATTCCATTCCATTCCATTCTATGAGGTGTGTGTGTTTGCATCAAATAACTTTCTGGCTTTGTCGCTTTCTGCCAAACTTCAAGGAGCCACTCGAGACGTGACGTTCCTGCTCAGAGCTTCTTCACTAATGATTCCTGTTTCCATTTTTCCCCCTCCTTCCCCCCAAAAGTTGGAGGTGTCTCAGCTGGAAGGCAGTCTCCAGCAGCCCAAGGCTCAGTGTGTGATGTCCCCTTATCTGGTTCCGGACACCCAGGCGCTTTGCCAGCATCTCAGCCCCATCAGGCAGCTGGCCGCCAGCGGGCGGTTCATTGTCATCATCCCACGGACAGGTAAGTAGGTAGACGCTGAAGCAGAATGGATCCCTACTGGCACATTCTTAGTAGATTTAGCCAAGGGAAGTTTCTTCTGTACCTCAAAAATGGCTGTCTGGAAGGGAGGAGGAAGGTGTTTGAGGATGTTGGGCCACGGGAGACGTGCGGGGGGGGGGGGATTTAGCCGGTTCAGGCAAACCGGATGTTAATTTTAATCTGGTTCACCGAACCGGTAGATGCAAGGATGCCTGACCCCGCCCACCCTGCCCCTCCCCTTCCCTCCCAGGAGTCTCCACTTGGCCCGTTTTGGATGCCACGTAAGTGTAGGGCCTGCATGGAGACTCTGCGAGGGTGAAAAATGGGCCTAGCGGAAATGGGCCCTTTTCCGGAGTCCGGGGGAGGCTGTTTTCGCCCTCCCGGAGGCACGACAAAAGCCTCCGGAGCCTGGGGAGAGCAGAAAATGGGCCTACCGGAAGTGTTTATTTATTTATTGGTTCGATTTATATGCCGTCCTTCTCTGGAGACTCAGGGCGGCTTACAATGCGTTAAGCAATAGCCTTCATACTTTTGTATATACCTGCTTAGTAGGGCTTTCACCACCCCCCCCCCAAAACCGGTGTTCTTTTTTATACAAAGTCAGCTTATTGCCCCCACAATCCGGGTCCTCATTTTATCTACCTCGGAAGGATGGAAGGCTGAGTCAACCTTGAGCCTGGTGAGATTCGAACTTGCCATAATTGCAGGCAGCTGGTGCTATTTAAGAGCACTTTAGTCTGCTGCATCACCAAGGCTCAGAAATGGGTCCATTTCCAGGCTCCGGAGAGCCCCTGGAACCCCAGGGAGGCGTTTTCACCCTCCTGGAGGCTTGAGGAAAACCTCCTGAGTCTGGGGAAGGTGAAGACACCCCCTCTCCCCGTGGTGCAGGAAGCCGACTAGACCCCACCCCCACGGCCACCCACCACCCGGGCAAAGAATTGGTTGCTAAAATTTTTCAATCCCACCCCTGTAGACTTGGCTTTAGGAAGATTCCCGAGCCCCCTTGCGACTCTGGAGGTTGCAGGGGGCGGGTGGGGCATCTGCTGCGTGACCTACGAGGAAGTAACAAGAGTGCTCGTCTCTCTCGTTTTCTGCTTTTAGTCATCGATGGCTTAGATTTCCTGAAGAAGGAGAATGCCGGAGCTCGTGACAGCATCCGATACTTAGAAGCAGAATTTAAAAAGGGAAACAGGTAGGTGGTCCTGTCCCCATCCTGCTTTTTCCTCCACATATTATTCATCAGGTGGGGAAAAAGCATTCCTGATGTCAAATCACCCAACATTAAACCTTTTGAATGAACGACATTCCAAAGAAGAAAACTCCCCCCCACCCAAAAAGGAAATTTAAAACAAGCTGCTTGTTCCCTTATTTTTCATTGATTGGAAGGTGGGTTTTGCTACTCCTGAAACTCCAGGTAGTCTTCAAATTACAACCGCTCGTTGTTCAGTGTGCCAGGGTCATCTGATTCCCTTTTGCAATCTTCTTTGCAACTGCAACGATTCGCTTAACAGTTATGGCAAGAAAGATAGTAAAATGGGACAAAATCCACTTAAGTGTCTCACTTAGCAACAGAAATGGGGGGAAGGGTCAATTGTGGTCTTAAGTTGAGGACTACCCATACAGGAGAGAATGGCCACGGGAATGAGGTTTTTTTTGGGGGGGGGGGAAGCAAATTAAGCCAAAAGCTGGAAGCAAAATAAATAAATAGCTTCATTGTCATTGTACGTGTATACACAGTATACCCATACAACGAAATTCACTTAACACCCAAAGACCAGGCCCAACACACATAACAATCCCCAAATACTCCCCCACCCACCACAAATTCCCCACCCCTAAACCATCCACACAACAGACCAAGTCATGCTGTCCAACAGCTCACCGATGGTGGCCCTTTAGTTCATGGTTGAGTGCAATCATAGCTCTGGGATAAAAACTATTCAGAAAAACGTGTGGTCCGAGTTAGATTTGTTCTGTATCTTCCAAAAGACAACAGTCCAAAAAGATTGTGAGCAGGATGGGAAGAGTCTCTGAGAATGTTATGCAACTTCCTCAAACAACGAGATTCAAAGATGTCGTCCAGGGCTGGTAGCTGGAGCCCGATGATATTCTGGGCAGTTTTAATGATTGTCTGTAGAGCTTTTTTGTCCACTAAGGAGCTGCTCCTGTACCATGCAAGAATGCCGTATGTCGGGACACTCTCAGTGGTGTTGCAATAGTAGGACAGAAGTAGATGCTAAGATAGATTGATCTATCAAACTGTCTAGTGTGATAATTTTTAAAAATCTGTACAAAGAATAATCCTTTGGGTTATTCATAGAGACAGAAACTTTCTCCACCCTCAATTCTAAAACTAGTTGCTGCATCTATTGTGGCTACTTTGTCCTTCCTTATATTTAACTTCAATTACCCCATTTTTTTTCACTGTGCTCCTGGACCTTCGTTGCATTCGCATCTTCTACTATTGGGTCATGACTACTTAATAATAATAATAATATTCTCTTCTCTCCAGGTACATTCGCTGTCAGAAAGAAGTCGGAAAAAGTTTTGAGAGGCATAAGCTGAAGAGACAAGATTTAGATGCTTGGTAAGTATAAGGGCCAGCTTCTCCCCACCCCCCCCCCCCCTTTCCAAGAAAGTACAAACTCTTGAGAACTTTGTATTTCAAAAGGAACCTTTTATTGAAAAGGATGAAAACAAGTTCAAATCAGGCTCCAGGCTCCCTCGGGACATGCAGTTCAGGATAAAGGAAATTAGGACCCCCCCCCCACCTTCCGATGTGAATTCCGACCAATCCACATGTGTGAATAAAAATTGCACCAGCCTCTCTGAGAAACAGATACAAAGAGCTTCTCAGTGTCATCTTACAATCCACTTGTTCCCCCCTTCCCCTTTCATTTCCCGAGGTGTGAGGATTCTCCAGGCATTCCTGGCGCCAGGTTATAAATCGGGTTAAAGTTTATACAAAGAGGACCAGGCAGGAAGTTGGATACTTAAGACACATAGGAAAAAAACTAAATGTGACAACTCCAAATCCCCCCCCCCTCCCTTCTTCCACGAAGAATGGCAGAGATATGGATTTGACAGTAAGCCTGTGGACTTAATCCCTTAACTCAGGGGTCCCCAACCCCAGGGCCGTGGGACCCCTACTGGGCTGTGGCCTGTTTGGAACTGGATCATGCAAGCGACTGGCCACCGCACGCATGTATGTCTGCAGCTCTACTTGCACTTAACACGCAACCATTCAAACTTACAACGACCCTGAGAAAAGTGACCGTTTTTCACACTTAATGACCACTGCAGCATCCCTGTGGTCACGTGATCAAAATTCAAGGCACTCGGCAACAGATTTGTATTCATGACGGTCGCAACGCCCTGGGGGGTCACACGATCCCCTTTTGCGACCTCCTAACAAGCAAAGTCAATGGGGAAGCCTGATTCACTTAACGACTGGGTTACTAACTTTTATCCATTGGGTCGGTTCGGTTTAAAAAAAAATGAGGACAGAAAGGTCGTAAAATGGGGCAAAATTCCCTTAACAAATACGTCTCACTCAGCAACGTGAACGTTGGGCTCGGTTGTGGTCGTACCTCGAGGACTGACTGTACCTGGGGGTGCATTTGGCAACAGTTTTTTTCTCTCTCTCTCCTGTTGCCTTGTTTCAACCTTCCTCCCTTCCTTCCCAGGAACCTCTATAAGATCTTAGACAGCTGTAAGCAGCTGACCGCCTCTCAGGGAGGCAGCGAAGACGACACGGCTGGCATGGTGACCGTCATCACCGGCTTCCAACTCGAGGATCCCAGCAAACTTTCTGCTCCCATGCAGGTAGGTGTCCGGCACAGAATAGAATGACGAGAGTCGGAAGGGACCTTGGAGGTCGTCTAGTCCAACCCCATTCTCAGGCAGGAAAGCCTAGACCAGGGGTGGCAAACTCGATTTCATTGAGGGCTGCATCAGGGTTGTGTTTCACCTGGGCGGGGGGGTTAGGGGGCGTGCCCAGCTCTGTCGCTCGTGTTGGGGGGGGCACCTGTGATGGCTAAGGCTGGACTTCCCTGAGACCCTCCCTCACTCTCATTCTAATCTCCTTTCTTTTCTTTTTTCTTCCCTCTTCATTCTCCTTTTTTTTCCTTTCCCTCTATCCTTCTTTTTCTTTTTTTCTTTCATCCTTCCCTTTCTCTTTTCCTGTCCATTCTTGGATGCTGAAAAAATGCAAAAGGGAAAGAAACATTTCTCCTTCTGTTTTCTTTTTGCTTTGCTAGCCCTCTTGCCAGCAAAAACGGAGCCCAGAGGAGCTCGCACGCTTCCCTCCCCCCCACCCCGGGCCCCATTTTTCCTGGCAGAGGCACTGCAGGCCAGATCTAAGCACCCCTACGGGCCTTGAGTTTGACACCCCTGCCATAGACTTTCCTTACTATGAAAGACAAATCAAAATCAACTTCTCAAAATAATGATGGTCTTCTCCATTGCTACTACCGCTTCCGAAGAGTGTCTTGTTGGAAGACAAATTATAAGCTTTATTTTTATTTTTATTTTTTAAAATTAGATTTGTATGCCGCCCTTCTCCGGAGACTCAGGGCGGCTTACAATGTGTTAAGCAAGAGCCTTCATACTTTTGTATATTTTATACAAAGTCAGCTTATTGCCCCCACAAACTGGGTCCTCAATTGACCTACCTTAGAAAGGATGGAAGGCTGAGTCAACCCTGAGCCTCGAACCTTGCAATAATTGCAGACAGTTGGATCTTAATTACAGGCTATTAGCCTGTTGAGCTATCTGAGGTTCTCTGATAGCTCAGATTTATTAAAGAAAATTTATATAGTATCCTGGATCACTCTCAGTGACTTCAGGCAGCTTACTGGGATAAAAAACCAGGGGGGCATTTGCCCAGATTTGTCTGGTGCGCTAGTTGCGCTCCTACCTGGACCGAGATGCCTTACGCACGGTCACCCATGCTCTCGTCACCTCCTGGATCGACTATTGCAACACGCTCTACATGGGGCTACCCTTGAAAACCACTCGGAGTCTTCAGCTGGTGCAGAATGGAGCTGCGCAGGTAGTGACGCTCCCGTGTCATCCCCTTCCTGCGTGACTGTATTGGCTACCGGTTGCCCTCCGGGTGAGGTTCAAGGTGTTGGTGATCACCTATAAAGCCCTACATGGCTTAGATCCGGGGTATTTGGTGGAACACCTGCGGCCAGCAACAGCTCCCCATCGCCCAGTGCGCTCACACAGCGAGGGCCTACTTGGGGTCCCGTCAGCCAGGCAATGTTTGCTGACGGCCCCTAGAGAGCGAGCCTTCTCTGTGTGCGCACCTACCCTCTGGAATCAGCTCCCCTTGGAGCTCCGAGTGGCCCCCGACCTTCGCTCTTTCCGCTGTGACCTTAAAACAGGGTTGTTTCGCCAGGCTGGCCTGGACTGAATGGGGTTTTAATGGGAATTTTAGTTTTTAGTGTCTGAATTTTAATCTGGACTGGTGTTTTATTGCTGTGAGCCGCCCTGAGTCCTCGTGGAGAAAGGGCGGCATATAAGTCTGAATATAAATAAATATAAATAAATAAATGACCCCATACAAAAAGCAATAACGCCCTTCTAACTAGGAAGATTGACAGTTTGCCCAGGATGGCAACAGCAGCAGATTCCTGCCTGAGACAGGGAGCTGGACTAGATGAGCTCTGGGGCCTCGAGGGTGGCTGAGCTGCAAGGCGGGGACCTTCTCAGCCTGCTCACGGGAATTCTTCCTCTCCTCTGCTCCTCAGTCCGCCATTCAAGCAGCTGCCAGCGCCAGCATTGAGATCCAGAACGTTGTGGAGTTTTACAAGCAGTGGAAGGAGATGGGCTGAGCCCCTCGGGACCACCGGGTTGGTTGAAGCTCCGTCTGCCCGTCTCTGGACGCACCGCATTGGAACGAAAGAACGTCAAACCGCAGGCGCTCACTTGGACACGACGCAACCGCGGCGGCAACCCACCAAAAGAAAAAACCCGAGCAACCGGGGTGTGTGCGCCAAACACAGGCGCGGGGGGCGCGCACACACGCAACACGCACGCAACTGCCCCGCCATCACCTCCCCTCCCCGCAGAGGAGGTGGCGCGCGTGGGGGACATCGCAGCCCTTCTTGGGGGAGAGAGGCGCACCTTGGCCACGCTCCGGAGAGACAGCGGCGGGCGGGAGGGGGGCTCCGTTCTCGACGCTCACTTGGTTTCTCGTCAGAAAAGGCGCCGGCGGCTCGGCTCCCGCGCTTAACAATGAAACAAAACGGAAATTCCCTTGATTTTTGCCCCCCGCCCCTCCGTCTCCTCACTGCAGGAAGAAACCTCCCCAAAGGTCCTGGCGGGAATCGATCAGGATCTCCAGAGGAGGCTCTCTTGGAAACCAGCGGTGGGGAAAGGGGGCCGTTTTTAGCTTAAATGTTCCCTTTTCCCCCCCCCTCTCTGACCATGTTTCTCGGGAGAAATTGACTCGTTTTGGGGGGGAGGTCCCCGCATTCGGGGTTGAGGCTGGGACGCCGGTCGGACTTCGAAACTTTGGAAAGGATGGCCAGAGTCGCAAGGGAACCGGGAAGGTTTTAGGACAGGAAGCTATTTATTCCTGCTCCCTCTTCCCACCCCACCCTGCTTTTCTCTTTCTCCACCTTTAAAAAGAATCGTTCTTTTCCTCTTAAGCTGTCACAACCACACCTTCCTTCTCTGCAGCCCCGGAGCCTTTGCATGCTGCCTTCCCTCACCCCTTTCCTGGATGCTGGGTGTCAGTGTGGGTCAGAATCCCTGCAAAAGAGAAAAGCCAGCCGGCCTCTTTCGTGTCACTTCCTGCAGAACGGGAAAAGGGGCTTTCTAGATGAAAAAAAAAGGTAGAAAAATTAAAAAAAAACCAGAAAACCCATGCTAACGTTTTTTTTTTAAAAAAACCAGGGGACTGACCCGGATGAACTGTTCTGCCCTGGCCTACTCTCCCCGCGCCCCCCCTCTTTCCCAGTAGAAAGTGTGACGCAGGAGAGGACGCTAGGATTGGCTTTGCCCCACTCGGTATAACCGAAGCGGCAGATATTAGTCAGTGCAGTCCCTAACGCAGCGCCTTTCTTTATTCTCTGTAACGCCACCAACAGACGTCCTTGCGTTGCGCGCGCTTAGCTTATTCCGAGAGCTAGGAAGGGGGGCATGGCGGGCCTGGGAATCCGTGGTTTGTTTTGTTTTTTTTCTCCCAGCCTGGCCCTGCCTTGCCTTAGACGTGGAAAAGGAAGCGTGGGGACTTCCACCAGCCACGTGGACGTCGGCATCCTCAACCTGCCCCACCCACCTTTTCCGCTTCGTGCTACGGCAGAGAAAATTTTGATCTCATCCTTCCACCTGCATTCCGGCTCTTCCATGGGTATCCATGGCCTTTGGCTGCTTTCTCTGTCTCTCTCTCTCTCTCTCTCTTTGCCTGGCTTTTCCCCCTGCTGCCTCCCCTCCCCGCCAAGCCCCCTCCCAGGAGAAGGCAGCTCTTCCCAACTCCTTGGTCGGCAGATCAGGAGCACTGAGAGGGCTCCCCCACCCCGGCTTGCCATCGCAAGAAAGGTGCCCAGGAAGAGAAGCATTCTGCGGATGGGTCCTGCTTTTGAATCCCGGCAACAGAATTAGCCCTCCTGCCCCCCCCTTCCTTACCCAGGAAGGGATCAAGGGGAGAAGCCCCCTCAAGCCTGCAGAGAGACTCAGAGCGGGGCTGGCCTGCGGGTTTGGGGTGGGGGTGGGGGTCTGAGCACATCCAGCATGTAAGACCAGACCACCTGGCGGGAGAGCGAACTCAGCAACCGTCGACATCCGTGGGGTGATCAGCACAATTTTGGCATTGATTTAACTTGGGGGATTGTGGGGGTTTTTTTCGGGGGGGGTGAGGGTGGGACAGAGGTGGGTGGGTGGGATCGAAGCTCATTCAGAAGGGACATTTTTTTAAAAAATTAAAAGAGCGTTAAGGGTCTCCACCCTGGCAAACCGAGGCTGGCGGTCTGGTCAGGGGCTTCTCTTCAAGTGCTTCTCTGGGGTGGGTGGGGGGAAGTGGGGGGAGGGAGGGGTGCATCGGTCTGAGCCACGGCTGGCCTGTCTGTTGACATATGTCAAGAGCATTTTTTTTTTCATTTTTATCGTTTTTGGAGCAAGGGGAATTGCATTGCCATAATAAACATTTGTGAACTCAACGAGTCCTCGTTTTGTACCTTGAGGAGGGGGGAGAACGAGAACGGGGTGGGGGCGGTTTCAAGAGATTTCTTCCTTGATGCTCACCTGGACAGGTAGAAGGAGCACCTGCTGGGCTCCAAGCGGCGGGGCCTGCTCCCTCGTCTGTGGAGAAGCTTCTTTTCAGGTGGAGCAAAATAAACCCAGGGCTGCCCAGGTGGGGCAGAATAACCCGGCGCATGGAAGACTGCCAAAAAGGGAATCAGACGGCTATTGTTTGGTGACCCACGGAGCTTTCAAACAATGCCTCATGGCATTGTGGGTTTTGGTCAACCCACAATGTGTGCTAGTCGTTCTCGACTCTAGGTGGCGGTGCTCATCTCCATTTCAAAGCCATAGAGCCAAAGACTGTCCGAAGACGTCTCCGTGGTCACGTGGCCGGTATGACTAAACGCCAAAGGCGCACGGAACGCTGTTCCCTTCCCACCAAAGGTGGCCCCTATTTTTCTATTTTTTTCCCCTATTTTGCCCCGTTAACACGGCACTAGGGATTCGAACCGCTGAACTGCTGACCTTTCGAGCAGCAAGCTCAGCGTCTTAGCCCCGGAGCCACCACATCCCTCTAATTGTGGGTTTAGGAAATGCAAAATGAACATGAGCCCACCTGGGGGGTCCTTGGTGCTTTGCACTTGCAGGTGTGTTACCAAACTAGGTAACTCAAGTTTCGAGGTCGTCTCAAATTGCATTTCAAACAAAGTCTTTGATGAAAACTCATTTATTAAGCACGACATTCTAACTCCGACTCATCATAGCCAACACTGACTTCTGGCCCAAAAACCCTCCCGTTCCTTCCCCCACTCCTCTGCACTCATTGGCCATCTTCCAAGTCACTCTACCCCTAATCATCTGCTCCAGCTCAAAGGAATTTCCCCCCTCCCATCCCATCTATTATCTCCAGGGAAAATAAGTAGGTGAAAAGTCAAACGTCCCTTTCCAGCTGCCTCCGCTTCTCCTTATGTCAGCACTAGAGTAAATGCAGCTTGAAGTGCTGACAGTAACGTCATCAGTGCTAGTGGTGGTGGCGGTGATCATATTGACGGTGTTACCTATTTTGGTGATACACCTGCAAGAAAACCACGAAGCTCGGAGAGTACCAAGGACCCCACGGTTCGACCCTGAAATTAGAAAGTCTTGTCTTTTCTGTGGCTAGGTCCTCTTAGCCCTGTGATGGCCAACCTATGGCACAGGTGCCAGAGGTGGCGCAGTGCCCTTTCTGTGGGCACACAAGCTGTTGCCCCAGTTCAGCTCTGTCACGCATGCATGCTCGCCTCCCGCCAGCCAGCTGATCATTGGGTCTCTGCTGTGCATGCGCGGGGGGGTGGGGCCCATGTGGGGCGAGGCCCATGCATGGGGTGGGGTGTGCAGGGGGGCCATGCGCTGGGGGGTGGGATCCATGCAGGGGTGCATGCCTGGGATGGGGTGCATATGGGGGCCATGAGTAGGGGCTGTGCACACATTGCATTTTGGGAGTTCGGGCGCATGCTTTGTGCACTCGGTCCGGAAAAGGTTTGCCATCCCAGTCTTGGCCCCTTCCTCTTGGTAATATCCGGCCTGTTGATGCTCATATTTTCGTCAGTTTGATCAAAATACGGAATACAAAGAAAAATGAAAACAATGAGAGAAAAGGGGGAAGAGGAAACCGTGTAGGGTGAAGGGAAGGAGAAAGAAAGTAACTTCTGACTCCTTTTGGCACAGCCGCAATAATCACCTCAGCTTTTTACTTTTCGCGTGTTAATATATACCAGCCCTTTCTATCGCAACGAGCCATATCTAATCAGCAAAACCCAAAATCAAAGGGGCATCCCACCCACCCTCAACAGGAGCAGAAAGTCCGAAAGCTGTTCCCAACTAGAAACAAAATCGTATTTTTCTTCGGTCCTCCCAGTCTTTGACCAACTCCATCAGCCTCATGGCAAGACCAGGTGAGAATCTCTGGCCAGAGGTTTGCTCCGTCAAGACATCCGTCTCTGGCCTGATGCGCCCTGGGGCCTTCAGTTGCCAGCTGTGTCTTGGCTTGGTAGCCCTGGAGTTGTGCCATGGGTCCCACACAGTCCTAGGCTGCATCAACAGAGGGATAGAAACCAGAGCCTGGATAGCTCAGCAGACTAAAGCACCGTAATTAACATCCAGCTGTCTGCAATTACACCAGTTCGAATCTCCCCAGGCTCAAGGTTGACTCAGCCTTCCATCCTTCCTAAGGTAGGTAAATTGAGGACCCAGTTTGTGGGGACAATAAGCTGACTTTGTATAAATATGCAAAAAGATGAAGGCTATTGCTTAAAGCCTTGTAAGCCGCCCTGAGTCTTCGGAGAAGGGCGGCATATCAATCTAATTAAAAAATAAATAAATTTTTAAAAAAGATCACGTGAGGGGTTAATACCACTTTATAAGGCCACACCTGTGTCCAGTTCTGGTCACCAGAATGTAAAAAGAAGATAATTGAGATTAGAACTCTAGAAAGAGAAGAGCAACAAAGATTAGGGGGCTGAAGGCTAAAACATAACGAACCGTTGCTGGAATTGGGTATATCTAGTTTAATGAAAAGAAGGACTAGGGTAGGAGTCGGCAACCTGTGGCTCTGGAGCCGCATGTGGCTCTTTGATCCCTCTGCTGAGGCTCCCTGTCACTCAAAATATGCATCACAACCGCCAATGTGCGACACCCGCTGGCATGCGAATAATTGAGATTTTCAACTCCCGGTAGACCAACCATGGAAAAATCGAAGAAAAGAAAAGTTTCAGAAGAAAACAGAACGTTTCATTCATTCATTAATTCATTATGCTAATTTTATGGCCGCTCAAGAAATAGCCAGACACAGGAAGGATTTTTGTGGCTCCTGGTGTTTTCTTTTCTGTGGGAAACGGGTCCAAATGGCTTTTTGAGTGTTTTAAGATTGCCGACTCCTGGACTAGGGAAGACATGATAGCCGTGTCCCAATGTTTGAGGGGCTGCCCCAAAGAAGAGGGAGTCAAGCTATTCTCCAAAGCCCCAGAAGGCAGGACAAGAAGCAACAGATGGAAACTAACCAAGGAGAGAAGAAACCTAGAACTAAGAAATTTTAAGGCAGTGAAAACAAGTGGACAACCTGTCTGCAGAAGTTGTGGTGCTCCATCACTGGAGACTTTTAAGAAGAGGCTGGACAGCCATTTATCCAAAATAATAGGGTCTCCTGCTTGAGGAGGATGTTGGATTGGAAGACCTCCGAGGTCCCTTCAATTCTGATATTCATGCTGGGCTTTTGAAAACGTGTGACGTCCGTGACTAATAAAAAGCACTTTTGAAAGAAGGAAGAGAGGTAGGTTTAAAGTCTTGCTCGACTACTAAGCCTAAAAGTCAGAATGGTTTCTTCTGCTGGATCTATCCTAGCTTCCAGGAGGCCACCTTGTTGGCCGTAGCCTTTGTTTCCAAGAAATCGATGGTCAAGGTCCGTTGCAGGGGTGAAATCCAGCAGATTCTCACAGGTTCTGGAGAACCGGTAGCGGAAATTTTGAGTAGTTCAGAGAACCGGCAAATACCACCTCTGGCTGGTCCCAGAGTGGGGTGGGAATGGGGATTTTGCAGTATCCTTCCCCTGGAGTGGGGAGGAAATGAGGATTTTGCAATATCCTTCCCCCAGGAGTGGGGGAGGGAATGGGGATTTTGCAGTATCCTTCCCCCAGGAGTGGGGAGGAAATGGGGATTTTGCAATATCCTTCCCCTGGAGTGGGGAGGAAATGTGGTTTTGCAGTATCCTTCCCCTGGAGTGGGGTGGGAATGGGGATTTTGCAATATCCTTCACCCTGGAGTGGGGAGGGAATGGGGTTTTTCAGTATCCTTCCCCTGGAGAGGGATGGGAATGGAGATTTTGTAATATTCCCCCTGGAGTGGGGAGGGAATGGGGATTTTGCAGTATCCTTCCCCTGGAGTGGGGGAGGGAATGGGGATTTTGCAGTATCCTTCCCCCAGGAGTGGGGTAGGATTGGGGATTTTGCAGTATCCTTCCCCTGGAGTGGGATGGGAATGGAGATTTTGCAGTATCCTTCCCCCAGGAGTGGGGAGGGAATGGGGATTTTGCAGTATCCTTCCTCTGGAGTGGGGGAGGGAATGGGGATTTTGTAGTATCCTTCCCCCAAGAGTGGGATGGGAATTGAGATTTTGTAATATCCTTCTCCCTGGAGTGGGGAGGGAATGGAGATTTTGCAGTATCCTTCCCCTGCCACGCCCACCAAGCCAAGCCCACTAAGCCACGCCCACAGAACCGGTAGTAAAAAAAATTGGATTTCACCCCTGGTCCGTTGGCATCCGGGAGTGAAGTGGTCCCCTTACAGGGGTGGCTGGCAAAGTTTTGGAGGGCAGAGGAAGAGGCTCAGGGACCCCAGGTTGTCCTTTTCTCTGAAGGCTCATTAAAATGCATAGCAGCCTCAGCACCTTAATGAGGTCTTTCCCCTTGTTTTCTTTTAAGCACCAGAGAGGTTGGGGAGGAGAGGCCCAGAAACCGCTTTGCATTTTGCTGAAAGTCTCGGCCTTCCTCGGCTCTGAGGCTCCAGCAGCCAAAAAGGGCCTTTGTGTCCTTAAATCACCCCATCGCCCTCAAGTGTCTCTCCAGGCCATGGAGCCAATCTCTCCCAACAGAAGAGCTTTTCTTTTCTTTCTCTTGTTCTTTCTTCCTTCTTTCCTTCCTTCCTCCCTCCCTCCCTCCCTCCTTCTTCTTTTCTTTCTTTCTTCCTTTCTTTTCCTTTCTTTCTTCTTTCTTCTTTCTTTCTTTCCCTCTTTCTCTCCTTCTTCCTTCCTTCCTCTCTTTCTTTTTCTCCCTCTTTCTCTCTTCCTTCCTTCCTCTTTCTTTGTCCTTCCTTTCTTTTTCTCCCTCTTTCTCTTTCTCTCTTCCTTCCTTCCTCTCTTTCTTTGTCCTTCCTCTCTTTCTTTTTCTCCCTCTTTCTCTTTCTCTCTTTCTCCCTTCCTTCCTCTCTTTTTCCTTCCTCTCTTTTTTCTCTCTTTCTCTTTCTTTTTTCTTTCTTTCTCTTCCTTCCTTTCTTCCTTCCTTCCTTTCTCTCCCTCCTTCCTTCTTTCTTTTCCCCCCTTTTTCTTTCTTTCTTTCTTTCTTTCTTTCTTTCTCTTTTTTCTCTCCCTCTTTTCTTTCTCTTGTTTGTTTCTTCCTTCCTTCTTCTCTCCCTCCTTCTTTCTTTCCCCCCTCTCCTTCTTTCTTTCTTTCTCTTTTTTCTCTCTCTTTCTTTCCCTCTTTCTCTTCTTTGTTTCTTCCTTCCTTCCTCTCTCTCCC